>OY292400.1:709762-793141 GCA_958496205.1 Idaea biselata | reverse complement strand
GACACTCGCACGAAGGGTTCCGTCTATCTATACCAAAAAAAAAATGTGAGCCGTCACGGGACGCCTGGCAGAGTACATATTATATTCCATCATATAGGTAAGTAGGTAAGTTATGTTCGTTCTAGACCAATAATTCCCTTAATATCTATGTTTTATTGGTCAGCGCCCCCGCACCCCCGCTGCCCAATAAAACATAGATATTAAGGGAATTATTGGTCTAGAACGAACATAACCTAAAACATGAAACCAAAATCAACCTTGCTTTTTCGTTCCAATAAAACGACGCTTATGAGTATGATCATATTATCATCATTGGTTTATGAAATTATTGAGTTCTCTCAACGCGTTTATTTCCATAGAGTGAGACAGTTAACGACACATATTAAGTAATTTTTCAACCTCTTCTTGTTGTTCATAGTCATTTCATATCGATGTCGTTGTCATTTATGTTATTTAATTACATTACGTTTGAAACAAATCAGTACTTACTGATTAAAAATATAATTCGTATAATATTCGGTCGGAAAAACACCGTCAATATGTGTATATTCCAATAGCGCCCATGGTAAGATCACTTTAACCGATATTATTAATTACATTTCGTTTTATAAAACAATCAAGTACTGATTAAAAATATATTTCATATTATATTCGGTCGGAAAAACACCGTCAATATGTGTATATTCCAATAGCGCCCATGGTAAGATCACTTTAACCGATATTATTAATTACATTTCGTTTTATAAAACAATCAAGTACTGATTAAAAATATATTTCATATTATATTCGGTCGGAAAAACACCGTCAATATGTGTATATTCCCATAGCGTCCATGGTAAGATCACTTTAACTGATATTATGAATTACATTTCGTTTTATAAAACAATCAAGTACTGATTAAAAATATATTTCATATAATATTCGGTTGGAAAAACACCGTCAATATGTGTATATTCCTATAGCGCCCATGGTAAGATCACTTTAACCGATATTATGAAATACATTTAGTTTTAAAACAATCAGTCTGAAGAATCAAGTACTCACTTCTAATTACTTAGATTATTAAATAACATAAACTCACCGACTACCTGCTGTAATTTTCTTGTTAATTTGAAATGACTAAAACAGAAATACAACTGTTGGTTGTAAGCACTATGGTAAAATACTTTCAGCATTGAACTATTATTTCAACGCTGAATTTAAATAGAAATTGATACAATAAAAAATCAATATCTATCTAAATTTTGTACCATTGCAATAACGTTATTTCGTACTTACATTTTTTTTCCCAGAAGAATCACACTAATTTTATAATAATATCGTTAAAAACTAAAACTGAAAAAAAGGCAAACACTAAAACACTAAGCACTACACACAAAAACAAGTACTAAATGATTTCACACGGTAAGTAATAAAGCGGCGCCGACGTGTAAATTGATTTAGTTGACGTAAGCTGAAAGGGAATACTTATCAATTGTAAAGTCGTAGCCATATGTCCATGAATACATTTAGCTGACTTCGGAGGTTTTCAATTTCTAAAATATTTGTTATTAATGTAGGACCCCTTCTTCGAGGGGTTCTGGTAATGGGGTCATGTTTTATCTGATCTATGCTATTTCAAAGAATAGATAGATTGATTATTGCAACACACCACAATTAAATCATTACAATAAAAGAAAAAGACAAAAGCAACTTAAATTTAGGTGGCACAATGAGAGGTTTTATCGCTTAAAGCGACCTCTTCCAGGTACCCTTAGGATGGACAAGAAGTGAAGAAAGATGAAGAGAATGGTGTTCAGACAGGAGAAAAACTACTTGAATAATATTACAATAATAGTATGACACATACAACATTATAAATTAATAAATACAAATACTCGTAAATAAGAGTAGGTTTTTATTCGACTACGACAAAACCAATTAACGAGTATTTGAGTATTAGATTTCAACTAGTGTATTATTATTATAGGTGGTTATGGACTTTTATTTTAGATTTTACTCAATGTCAACTCATCAAACTTCTAGAAATTATGTTACCTATTTCTTGATTTCTACGTATTTTAGTACCTAATGGTACATAACGTTTCATGTTCCTGTGAGAACTATGATATGTAATCGATTAAATATTGATACCTAACTGAACCCATAATGAATATTCTTAACCAACTAAAAAATAAAAGAAGTATGCTTTTCCGAATCCCGGCCAATGTCTTTTCTTTAAGAAAAAAATATGTGCGTTATTTACATCGCTCTTACGGTGAAGGGAAACATCGTGAGGAAACCCACAGCTTAAAGACCCAGTTGTAGGGCTAATTGCGAAAACACACAGTTAAAACATTTTAATATTATTATATATAATAACATAATATTACCTAGATAATATCTAGGTACCTACTAGCGAACCCGCTGTGTCCCGCGGGTCAACCGCGTAAGTCCCTGTAAATGTAAAGTTTTAAAGGTCTAGCGAGCCATAAAACGTATTAAATTATATTTTGTTGATTTAATACGATAAACTAATGTACACTATTACATCAAATGTTTCTTAAGTTCATTGTTAATAAAGATATTTTAAAAACAAAAACAAACACAAAACTAATGTAAATGTTATTCTTGTCTGGCTGCGTTGCTTACATTTTTCCTACAGGCGTTATCTAACACGAATTCCTTTCAATTGTCAAATTTGAACCCTCAAATTACCGAATTGTTATTAAATTTTAACCATCGTTAAAATATAATAAAGAATGAAGTAAGTAATTGATTACACATCTTAATTTAACATTTTCTTATAAATTATAGTGTGTTTCTATAAACTTTTGATTAGGCGTTTATTAATTGCCAAAATTCACTTTTCTTTCCTACAAATTGTACGAATTGTAAGAAAATATATTCTTATTATCAAGAAAATTGTATTTTATTCAATAATAACTGCGCCAAGCTGTTTCTCTCGCGTAAGTCTCGATCCAAAATTTAAAAAAATATCAAAATCGATTTATGATTTTTCTTTCACTTAACAAATACAACAAAATAAGAATTAGCGAAAACGGTCCAACCGTTCACGAAACCAAAATAGGGATTCATTTTTATACCTTTATATTGAAAATGAACAGAAACAAACCTTACACGTTTTGTAGGTACCTACCGAAAAGAAACACATCTTAATCATTATAAAAATAAAACTAAAGAATAAAATAAGTAGCCAATGTGTTATTCCAGGTCTCCCAGCTACCCATATTCTAAATGTCATCTCAATCAGTTCTGTAGTTTTTACATGAAAGAGTAACAAACAGGCATACTTACTAACTTTTGCTTTTATAATATTACATAATAATTTGTTCCATTGAAGCTGTTTCGAACCCAAGAATTCGGAATGAAAGTCGAGATATCTACCACTAAACTAAGTGAGTCCGCTGTGTTAAACAAAGATTATCATTTTTACCTGCTTTAATAGAGCTAACATCAAACCTTTTTGGTAGATATTCAAACAAACTTTACCTCTGTATCTATGATATTTATAAAAGTCGTATTTCGCTGACATCTATGTTTTGTATTGTGGTTCTTTAAACAAAGATTATCATTTTTACCTGCTTTAATAGAGCTAACATCAAACCTTTTTGGTAGATATTCAAACAAACTTTACCTCTGTATCTATGATATTTATAAAAGTCGTATTTCGCTGACATCTATGTTTTGTATTGTGGTTCTTTCAATGAGAAATCATTTTTAAAAGCTTTACAATAACGTTCATTATTGCATTTAAGTTCATTTCTTTGTATTCACCGACAGCAAATATAAAGTCGATCGATATTTAACGTTTAACGTAATTAATTGTTATTGACTTCATTACTTAACGGCTATCGGCCGATTAAAAATTTATAATTTGTTTTTTCAATTTTTGAACAATACTGCTGACTATTTATTTTTCAAACATATAAATACACTTGAAAACGCTAAAAGTATCATAAAATTCTGAAAGCAGTAGTCGAAGTGACGTCGAAGAAGTGCAAGAAGTACCTACCTACTTATCAGCAAGAAGTACCTCTGACTTGCCCAGCAAGAAACACAGAGCAGCTCCTAAGCCACTAACTTCAAGAAAAAATTTTTGAAGTTAAAAAATAAAAATGTAAGTGAGTAGCTACTTTTTACAAAAAAGAGTATGTTTTAATAGTATGTATAATGTCATTTTACGTTATTTTTTTTTTTTTTTTTTTTTTTTTTTTCGTTCTAGGTCTGATTATGAATATGAACAAGACAGCAGTGCCGAAACCGACGTGCCCGACTCCTGGAAACCAGTGCCGGAAAGAAAGAAGCATGCTTCCACCGCTGCGACCGTTTTGAAAAAGGCGACGAAGAGGAAAGCCAATAAAGAAACGCCTGAAACCGTTTGTTCGAAGTAAGTTTCTACGATTTTTTTACTAAGAGGTTAGTCATTCAGTCAGGTTAGTTTAAAACATTGAAACTGAACCTATCATGACGTATTTGAGGACTCATTGTTGTTGTTCAAGTGAAAACGTCTCGATGTATCCTTGAACTGCTCAACTTCCAAAAGAGCCGTTATACAGCCGATGGTAATAAGCCAGTCGTCGTCATCTTTGTGATGTTCACTTTTAGTAAACTAATTATTTTTACTTTGTTCACAGAAAACCGAACATATTTTCCATCATCGACGCAGAGGCAGCCGTCATTAGCGGCAGATCAAAATCCAGCGACGGCGTCAAACCACTAGTATCAGCATTTGCGACCAGAGTAGCGAACGGGCAAAGCTATCGATCAACCGTCACGAGTGGTGACTATTATCTCGAGCTCAGGCTTTATAACAAGGCCGACATCGCTAACGACAAACCCGAAACTCGGTACAAAAAAGCCTTAACGTCTTTAAAATTGATTTTGAGCGACAAAGACCCAGCTTGGGTCCCGCTACAGAAGCTCTTAATCACATCTTTTGATGTATTTAAAGAAACCGAAGCTAAATTTTTTAAAGACACTAGTAGGTAGGTACTTCTTGCACTTCTTCGACTACTGCTTTAAGATACTTTTAGCGTTTTCAAGTGTATTTAGTCACTAAGATATTATAGAAATAAATAAATATTTTACGTACTTGGTTATTCACTTTATAATAATGCCTTTCTGTAAGACGTGCGAGTTATTAATAAATAATCACTCATGGGTAGGTCACTTACGCAGTAGGTTACACAAACAGAAAGTTTCGAGTCATTTATTTAGCGATGGAATTGAAATCATAGAATCCGCATTTAAATGTAGAATTATTTCTTATAGAATTTTGGCTCAGGACAAGAATCGATCTAGTATTGAATTATTTTTGAAATCGATTCGCGGTCAATTACAACGTCTTTTAAATGATAGCCTAAAGTTACATATTTGTATAAAAGTTAACTTTGAACTTTACGCAGGTTTTCTAATGTTCAAGAATGATGAACAAGATATTAAATCATTTTGTACGAAAAATACACCTATTTACGGTAATTATGACTTCGATATGTTATTTTCTTCGCTTGTTCAAACTTTGAAAAACCAAGTGGAAGAATTTGAAGATCGTGACAGTGGGTGGGCGTTTCTAAACTGTATGCACATAGAAATTAACGTAAACAAATTCGAGCCATTGCGCGGTTCAACGTACATTGAATTACCTAATCAAATAAAAAGCAAAAAGGCTTGTATAAACGTTCGTAACACTGATAAGCATTGTTTCTTATGGAGCGTCCTAGCCTTTTTGTACCCAGCTAAAAATCATGTTGATAGAGTTTCATCGTATCCAAATTTTCGTGATGTACTTAACTTACAAAAAATGACATTTCCAGCAACTTTTTCTGATATATCTATATTTGAAAATAACAATCCTGGTTTAGGTTTCATAATTTACGGATTGAGTAAAAAGAACACTGTTATTGGTCCTCTGTATAAATCGGAAAACACTGTTAATCGACGAATTATTCATTTACTTTATTTAGAAAATGGTACAAAATCGCATTATTGTTTAATCAAAAACTTGTCGCGTTTATTACGAAATCAAATTACTACAAATCATAAAAAACTATTTCTATGTGATACTTGTTTAGTGTTTTTTAAAAGTGCTGATCTAGTAGATAGTCATACTTGTAATGGGATTGTCACCGTCTTACCTGAAAAGGGTTCAGTAATAAAGTTTAAAAATTATGATCGGAAGCAAAACGTTCCGTTCGTAATTTACGCTGACTTTGAAAGTATGCTTGAAGCGAGTTGTAATGAAGAAATTAGAGGTCTACATACTTCTACAACTCAACGACATGTACCCATTGCATTCGCTTATTATATTGTTTGTTCACAAAACTCATCGTACAATAAATTTGTAACATATCGAGGGATTGATTGTGTAGATAAATTCATATCATACATTTATAATGACGTTCGTGAAATTCGAGATATATTGTATCGAAATGTGTCTATAATTTTTACTGGACTTGATGAACATAATTTTAAAACTG
Organism: Idaea biselata; assembly: GCA_958496205.1. Classification (NCBI taxonomy): domain Eukaryota; kingdom Metazoa; phylum Arthropoda; class Insecta; order Lepidoptera; family Geometridae; genus Idaea; species Idaea biselata. The sequence continues at coordinate 786,662 of OY292400.1, read as the reverse complement.
CATCTAAGTGCCACATTTGTGACAAGTTTTTATATGGTGACAAAGTTAAAGATCATTGTCACATAACTGGGAAATTTCGAGGGGCAGCTCATAATTATTGCAATCTACAATACAAAATTCCAAAGTTTATACCAATTTTTTTTCATAATTTGTCTGGTTACGACTGTCATTTATTTATTACAAAATTAGGTGAAGCTCCAGGGTCTATAAAAATTATACCAAAAACTAAAGAGAATTACGTTTCATTCACAAAGTGTATACCTTTTTCTGATGGAAAATTAATATTGTTGCGATTTGTTGATTCTTTCAAATTTTTAAATACTAGTTTAGATAAATTAACAAAAACTATGAAAACCGAACAATTCGTACATTTAAGAAAACATTTTTCAAACGACACACGGTTTCATCTTCTTACTCGAAAAGGAGTCTATCCTTACGATTATATGAATAATTTACAGCGTTACAATGAAACATCACTCCCAAATAAAAAAGATTTTTATAGTTCTCTTACGAATGAGCATATATCTAAAAAAGATTATGCTCACGCGCAATTAATTTGGAGACAATTTAGATTAAATAATATGGGTCAATATACAGACTTATATTTGAAAACTGACGTTTTATTGTTAACTGATGTCTTTGAACAGTTCCGTGTAACTTGTAAAAGTTATTATCAATTGGACCCAGCGTTTTATATTACAGCCCCGAGTTTATCTTTTGATGCAATGCTGTACAAAACACAAGTCGAGTTAGAATTGATAAATGATGAAGCTATTTACAATATGATACAATCAGGAATAAGAGGTGGTATTTGTTTGGTATCGCATAGATATGCCAAAGCCAATAATAAATATATGTTGGATTTTGATCATTCGATTCCAGAATCTCACCTCATATACATAGATTGTAATAACCTATATGGATACAGTATGAGTTTAACTTTACCGTTATCTGAATTTAAATTTCTATCTAAAGAAGAAATCACTAGTTTAGACGTAAATAGTGTACCAGATAATGCTGAATATGGTTTTATTCTTGAGGTTGACTTAAGCTATCCTAAATCATTGCATTTAACCCACTCAGATTATCCCCTGGCTTCACAACGTTTTATTGCTCCTGGTTCTAAGTCTGTTAAATTGATTCCAAATCTATACGATAAATTCCATTACGTTATTCATTATGTTTATTTAAAAACATGCTTGAAACATGGTTTAATATTGAAAAAAGTTCATAGAGTCATTAAATTCCGTCAAAATGATTATTTAAAACAGTATATTGAATTAAATACATGTTTGAGACAACAAGCTAAATCAACGTTTGAACAAGATTTTTTCAAATTACTTAATAACAGTATATTTGGTAAAACATTGGAAAACAACGCAAAGAAAGTTGATGTTAAATTAGTTAACCAATGGCAAGATAATCATAATTTTACTAAAAAGAAAAATAGTGCAGGTAAACTAATATCGTCCCCTTATTATCATAGCAGCATCATTTTTAGTGAAAACTTAGCAGCTATCCAACTGAAACCAACACAAATAGCATTAGATAAACCTATTTATATTGGTTTTTCGGTACTTGAATTGTCTAAAACTCACATGTATGATTTTCATTATTCAGTAATGAAACCACATTATGGTGATCGATTGCAAATGTGTTATACCGATACAGATAGTTTTATCTATCATATTAAAACAAAAGATTTCTATAAAGATTTAAAAGAACATTTTATTAATTATTTTGACACTAGTAATTTTTCAATAGACAACGAGTATGGTTTACCTTTGATCAATAAAAAAGTACCAGGGTTATTTAAGGATGAAATGGCCGGTAAAATTATATTAGAATTCATCGGATTACGTTCAAAACTTTATTGTTTAAAAACTATTGAAACTGAAATAAAAAAAGCTAAAGGTGTAAAATCATGTGTCGTTCGCGATTTAGAGGTGTCTGACTATAGAACAACTTTATTTTCTCAATCAATTTTAAGAAAAAAGAATAAATTGTTTAAATCGATAAAACATCAAGTTTTCACTCATTGCGTAAATAAAGTCGCTTTATCCAGTAAAGATGATAAACGTCTAATATCATCAGATAAGATATCTACAAAAGCACTGGGTCATGTTGCTTTCCTAGGAGTATAAAAATATTTTGTTACTTATTACTTAATTTTACATAATTATAACTCCAGTAATAATCTGTAGGTAAGTAGCATACAATCTGAACCCTTTTCAAACTAATATCGTAGCGCTCACAGTACTTTTAAATCGTAAATTAAGAATACTATTTTGTTACAATAAAAATACATGATAGACCTATACACCATATATTTTTGTTGCTTATTACTTATGTACCTATGGTAAACTAAACGGGATGTTATAGCTATAAGTTATAGTTTAAGTTTATCAATAAATATGTTATTATGTCATAATAATGATGCGTTTTATTTATCTCTTTAGAAATGAAATAATTACTTAGGTACCTACCAACTAATATTATAAACAAAGCAGTTTGATGATACCGACTAACATGTCGCAACACGTTTCTATTTGTTTGCTTTAAAAGAATGAAACTTGAGAACAAACACCTGCGCTGTTTCTTAGTAAAAATATCAATTACTATTGCATCAATGCATGATTTTGTCGAGTAAACAAAAACCTCATTAAATGTTGATGGATTATTACATCATTCTTTACTTGTACGTTACAGAGACAATACCTTTCGAGCTAACTAAATAAATAAATATTGCACGTTGGTAAGTTATTTTTTTACTTTTTTTTTCTATTTTCATTTGAATACTACTTACTTATGCTAAGCTTATGTGTTATTTTGATTGTTTCAGATAATGTCGAACATGGACCTAAAAAATGATGTGGAACAAGCTGATAGACTCTTCGGAATCAACACTCAAGATCTTTACTTTCAATGCGCACAAAATTTTCCTGATAATGATTATGAGGACAACTTGCCTGTAAGCAATTTAAAGAAAACTCCGAAGCCCCTAAAACAGAAATTAAAGAAGACGACTAAGAATTCCAGTAGCATCCAACGAAGATCTTCATTTGTATTGAACCGCGAGCCTTGCAAAGGGAGGCGGTTAATTCAGATCAGTATAACTGACATTAGTGGTGAAAACAGTGAAAATGACAGTGAAGTAATTGTATCGGCTCAATATGTGGTGAAAGATTGTATAGACAATATATTAGACCAAACGGAGAGAGTGATAAAAAGTATATCAGAAACAATAATCGATAATTAATTTGTATATTTTAGTTAATAAGTATTGTTTAAATGAATAAAGATAATCCGTTATAAGTTTAGTTTTTAGTCAATTATATTTTTAATGTATTAGTCATAGATTATCTTGAAATAAATCCTTGCTTATCTGATTTGTTCAAATAATGTATTTTATTTATGAATTAGGTACCTTATTTGTTTAGACGAAATGATAATACAAAAGTAATAAATTGATAAAAATATATTTCAGTAAAAATATCAAGTACAAGAAACAGAGTTAAAATATTTACATAAATTAAATTCATTCTTGCTTCCTTCACACCATTTCTTGATACAAATAACATTTTTAAGAGCACAAATTTTATTATGATCAATACAATTCAAACTTACATTAGAAACCTCATAATCGTTATATAATTTTAAAAAATTAGGGCAGCCTTGGTTTTCTCCTATATCTATTACTTCGCAGTTCTCACATAAATCTTTAATCCACTTGATTTTCTCAGTGCCTTTAGTTAAAACATTTTGAAAATTCAAATATGGTTTAACAATACGCTTAAATTCACTGTAGTCAATAAAACCTTCACTCCAATAAATTCCTCGATTAGCTTCTATCCATCGCACGTGTTTTTTTTCTTCCACCGTTAAGTGTTTAAAATGGAAAGGGGGTTTCACAAGAAAAGTTTGCGTATATTCGTTCCGTATAACCGCAAATTCTTTTATGATAAATTTATTTTCTTTATCCTTAAATCCTTGTACGTCTACAATTACAAAATCACTGGGATTCATATTTATGATATTTTTTTCACTATGTTACTCAACGGTCTATACTCAATGATGGAATCGTTTAAAATGAGACAATATGCAGCGGTGTGATCAGGTATCTCTGAATTGCTTTCAAGTTCTATACGTACACTGACTACTGGACCGGACTTTAGATTTTCACATTGTCTAGAGCAATCGATTACAAACAGTGGTGTTTTTTCATTAAATTCATTTGGACTGAGCAGTGGTTCACTTCTACGTCCGTAATAAGATTCTTGGAATTTGACATATTGTTCATATAATAACGCAAATTTCTGATCTTTAAAACTTATATTCAAATTTTCATATGGATAATATACAGAATTAAGATACACTTTGACATCTCTCAAATTACAATGATCGAATCGTGATATATCTTTATCCGGCAAGTTCTTTCTATTCGTTTGTAACCCTAATACTACATATCTTGGTTTTTCAATCTGCGATGATGTTTTAATTGACCAAGTATGCTTAGTTGTTTTTGGTACTAACGGATACTCATATAAATCCCAATTCCTAAAAGCTAAATGGAGAGGACGATCCTTTTCTAATAGTTTTAATAAATGTACTTTTTCTTTGTCAGACACTTTGATGTGCGGGACGCGCCAAACTAATTTGTGAATTGTTATATCTTCGAGAGATTCACCAGTTGGAATTTTTAAAGAGTTTAAATCTGTATTGCTGCGTAATAATATTAGTTCATGTTTGCAGTTCAAAATAATTTTTTTATAATCTTCAGCAAAGCCTAAAACGTTTCTCAGGGGTATTGAACAAGAAAAGTGTCCTCCGTGGGTTTTCTTTGTTCCATTTACATCCCAACCCCAAGCTTTAGCCATTTTAGCCTCACTTTCATTAAAAGATAGCAAATTTTTTATTGTTGTTGTCATTCCAGCATTTTTTATTCTATCAATTTCTACTCCATTAAGTTCATAACGAACATCTTGGAACAGAAAAAGAACTGGATTATTCGTGAACTCTATAGCATCAACTTTTTCTTTTGCAGCACCTTTCACAATGTTTACCGTTCCTTCTATATAGAGGGTACTTGCTGATGGTAATATGTATAAATCTTGTTGGTTGATAGGGATTCGAATTTCATCATTCCTGTTGAAACTTGTTATGTAAGGCTTATACGAATGATATTCTATACCATCTATGGTATTATCGTATGCCGGTGAACTCGTGATATCTAAGATGTTCATTTTAGTAGTCCGATAAATTTTAAGAATTGTTTATTTTCTTTGGTAATTTTAATTTTTTTCTTAGTTGTTCCTTTCCGGATTGATCGATGAGTACTGATAGGTTTTATAACATTATTACCGTATTTATTGAAGTCTATCATTTTTTCCTGATATGCATGTACAATTGAACTTCTTCACCTCGTAGATTTATCAAATTATTATTTATGTCTAACAATCTGATATTTATAGAACTTATGTTATTTTGATTGATTGGAAAATAAATTATATTTTTTGGCACTTCTATTATTCGATACCCTGGTGGAACGTTTGGGGCAAATTCATAAATGATGTGACTTGATTTTCCATTAATATATGATCCGCTCACTATATCACATTCGATTCTTACCACTGTTGTCGATAAAATGTTAACTGGAAGTTGCGACTCGTGTATTATATTGGCTTTAAGAGTTTGTTTGTCAAACCCTAATAATTTTCCGAGAGAATCATTTTTGTCGAATTGTATGTTTTTAGAACAAAAAAGGAAAGTTTTTAACGTGTTGTTGTTACAAAACAAATTTATGTTTGTTCCATTTTTTACGTTTGATTTTAAATAGTCAGATATATCTTGGAGTTCGTAAGCACCTTCTGGTATTTCTAAGACTTCATTGTTGTCGTAATAAAATTTATTATTTCGTTTATCAATGTTAGGGATCGAATTGAATGTAGACAAATACAACAGGGCACACTCGTATTCACCTTCAAATTGCAATGGTGGATAAAAAGTGGACGATAAAATCGAGGTATTACCAGTTATAGACAACGTGAAAGACATTTTACAAATGAAGGTAATTAAAACAACTTTATAAATTTATAGTCAATATTATAATTTATTAAAAAATAACCTAAATTAATCATCTAAGTTAATGAACCACACACTTAATATATTAATAATAATAATTAATTCATTTATTGAATCCACTAACGATCATACAATTTTTTAGTAAGTTCTTGTTTGCTCGATTTATAATCGCATAGTTTTCACCTAGCTCTTCCTTCCAAAACGTTTCTAGAAACTTTAAACATAAGTGTCCACAATTGGATGTGTTAAAGTCTTGATATCTAGAATAATTATATTTGATGCGATATCTTAAATACTCAGCCAACTCTAACGGAGGCTTTAAATCGCCAAAGCTATCAAAATATTCACAATTTTTGAATAGTTTTACATAGGCTACCCAATGAGTTCCATCATTTTCTGAACTATCTAAATTGACAATCCCACACTCAATATCCTTGGATTTTGATGGTAGTTTATTTCTCATGAAAACACCCCTAAAGTATGGAATATGTTGATTAGCATAATCTAATATGTCTAAATCAGAAAGTGCGCGTCTGGGTAACCTTTTAATTAGTTTTTTGATTTATTTACAAAAAGACCATTTCCTGTCTTGTAGGGTTTTATATACAAGCCTTTTCCTAGAGCAATTGATTCTATCATTTTATTATGACGTTGAGCTTCTGCAAAGTTCTTTTTCGCTGATTTATGATCGTTTACAGCCTTTGTTATTCCTGCTGCACCTCCTGCCAGTGCGCCCAGTGCGGATAGTCCAGCGAATATTGGAATGAGTGGTAAAATACCACCTGTTTTCGGCAACGGTATAACACGAGGCACATGAACTTTTTTCTTATTTTTAATGTGCTTTTTAGCTGCAGAATAAGCTTCTTTTATTGCTGCAGCATCATTTTTTGGTTTTGACTTTTTCAGTTTTTTATGTATTTTTGATACCATCGACTTGAATGATCTCCCACCTGCACCATACTTGACCTTAGTTTTCATCGCCTTGTTCACAAGCCACGAAGCCAGTTTTTCACCTGTTCCAGCGTTTTTTGATTTCATTCTCTGTTTTGCCATATTTATGAGATCTAAATCAGCTTTGTGTCGATCTTCCAAACTGTTTGAATTATTATAAGCAATATCGTGTCTCATACAAGCGTTATCAAGCTCATTAACTCCTTTATCTCCTCTCAGTAATCGTTTCTTTAATCGTGTACCGGGTCCACAATAATTATATCCGGGTAAATGCAATTCAAATGGTAAGTTATTTATAATACTATTCACAAGACCTCCACCGCGCATAGCTGAATTATAAATGAAGTCATTTCTATTGTTATTCTCAATTTTATATTTTTATAAATCTAATAATACAGGATTATAAGATCGCTTGTTTATCAATCCAACTGTTTTCACTTTTTGAAAGACCCAACCACTTGACAAAGAGTTTATTACCCTTTTTTCTTAAAACTTTTTCAATAAGGTATACGTTTGGACAGTTAGTTTTTAGAAGTTCTTGTTCATAAAAACGTCCTAATATTGGTTGGTGGTACATATCTTCTATAGAATACGTAACTGGTACAGAAAGATAAACATTTTTAACTAAAAACAATTCTGTAGACCAGTTAGGAGTATATCCTTTTTCGAAGCTGCTTTTATATCTACTTATACGAACATGATCACCGACTTTTAGTTTGTTGGATTTTGCATGCTTTATATTAGAGTTCTGGAATTTTATAATATTTTTCATTACTGCATTTTGGTTTGAATGGTTGACATCTTTAGGTTTATAATTTATTGTTCGATGTATTGTGTCGTTATATGTTGATATGACACTTGTCAACAACTCTCCAATCCATTTATAGTGACCATTGAAACTAAAAAGTTTAAACAGCTTGTTTTTCAATGTCCTTATTAGTCTTTCAACTATAGAAGCCTTTTTAACAGAATATGTAGAGTAATGATTAATGTTATACTTTGTTGTTACTTTTTTAAATTCATCGTTGTAAAATTCAGTGCCCATATCAGTTTGTAAATTAATGGGTTTTCGGTGATTTTTATCTAATACACTTTGAAACGCATTTGCGATTTCTTTTTTTGTTTTAGTTTTAACGGGGATAGCCCAAGAAAACTTAGAAAAACAATCGATTATCACCAAAATATATCTATGGTCACGGTTATATCTTTTTAAACTTTGAAAATCAATGAGATCTGCTTGCCATAGGTCATCAATGCCCTTTAATAATACTGATCGTCGATTAAAATTCTTGCGAACAGCTTTATGAATTTCATTCACAATTTGAAGTTTACTCATTTTTTAGCTCTTATTAAATCAGCTTTTGTACAATAATCTACAATAATATTATCAACATATTCTTTTAAAACTGTTCTCAAATTATTAACTATTGTTGCGATCTCTTCCTTCTTTATATACAATTCATTTTGTCTATCTACGTACTCCTTGTTGACAGCATCAGAATTTTTCAATGGAATCGTAATACCGGTTAGTCTTGTATTATGTAAATCAAACTCTCCGCTTTCGGTTTTCATTAGGATTTTATCAAAGTTTTCTATGAAATCTGGTAAACGCAAGCGTTTATGAATGTGATGTCCAAACTTATCCATTATAGTGAACTGATAGGTGTTATCGATAAAGTTGAAATGAAATAATTTAAAAAAATCATGCTATATATTAAGGTATAATCCCGCTTTCACGCAATTCTTCTATAATAGAAATGATTTCATTCTCCAACCCAGTGTTACCAGCATCTTTTGAAGCAATCAAAAGCTTTAATCTTTCAACTAATTCATTAGGATCATCCCAGTATACGTAGTCAACATTTTTCTTCCATGTTTTCATAAGTGGTAAACCTTCTCCTTGATGTGTTATGTCCGGTTGGCTACTATCAGTGCTTACTGAAACTTTACGTAATTTGAATAGTGGTTTTATAATACTCAAGTATTTTCGGCCTTTATTACTCTTGATCGGTTGATTTGGACTAAAATTTCTTCTATGAGCATTTGTTTCTTGCAACATTAACTTATAATGACTCAAATCTTCATTATTTATTACATCTAAGTTAGGGACTTTTTTAAAAAGTAATTCTTTTATTCCATCCGTAAATTTATACTTCTTTGTACCAACTTGAATATAATCATCAGTCAACACAACACGCGAAGATCCCATCATGAGTTTTCCGCGATCATTTCTAATACCAAACAGAACATCATTGAAACTATCTGAAGCATCAGGAGTAAGAGACCACGAAGAAACGTCTAAAATTGCATCGGTTGCACCTGAAGACACTGTCTTAAATGATTCATCTCCTTCTACTGTATCCATTTTAATTGCATCACCATCGTAATCGTTATTATCACTATCCTGTGACTCACTAGATTCTTTTGGGCTTAATATATTGAATCCAACATTAGATTGTCTCTTTAGAGTTTTATCGCTGTCTAATGGACTTGAAGTATCAAATTTAACATCATTTTGTAAGGCTTTGGAATAATGAAATGATTTTCTTTTGTCAGGAGATTCTATTGATAAAGAATTGTCCACCATTTTATTGAGGGGTTCTGTAATTGGTTTAAAAACAGATTTTAAAATATTACTTCTGTCCGTTTCAATATTTCGCATTTTTCGAACCTTCTTTTTAACAGCTTCTGCAGCTTCAACAATTTGTTTTTTTAGATTTTTTTCCATTGCAGCAGAGTTGATTGAACCATTAACAGTATTCATGTGAAATGATAGTGTAGTTTATGTATTTAGCTATTTATAGTGATGAACTTTGTTGGTTGTAGTAGCCTCACAAAATAATAGTACGAATAATATTCTCAGCTATTTATAAGGGATAAAAAAAGACTTTTAAATACTTAACTTCTTTCTTTATTTATAAAAACAATCTAATAATTTTTTTGAATTCTTTTCTACAAATCGGACATTTAACTCCGACAGACAGAGAACACTTCGCACACGCCACAGCATGACCACAAGGTGTGAAACACGTATTTAATTCTTCTTCCATACAAATTTTACATATAATTGATGATGGTATTATGTTGACTTTTATTTCCGGTTCAATTTGACTGCACTCTTCTTCGAATTCTTCATATCCTCCATTTTGTACATTTTCCACATAGTCTTCTCCTTTCATTACCAATACATAGGGACATTGGCCAAACCAGCGTGCATGCTCTTCCCATGGTAGATCGTTGGGGCCCCAATCTTTCATTCTTCCACCGCAGTAAAAACAGACGACTCTATCACCTATTTCGGTATAAAAAAATCCTGCTTCAGTCATTTCTTTTGGTTTTTGATTTAAACCCAGCGGCCAGGTAGCAAAACTCCTTAAACGTTCCTCTTCATCAGCGAAACGGCGAAAGACGGGAATGTAAGACATAATTTTATTATTTAATATAAACAAAACGCTCACAGAACTTGTTTTCTAAGCCACGACTCAACAAGAAATGATTTACATAAGTCCACTAATGAAATAAAACAAACGTATCAAATTTCTTTCGATAACAACCTTTGTTTTTTTCACAGTCCTTGTTTATTACAACATAACTGTAAGGTTCTTTCCATATTTGGGCACACATTGCTCTGAATTCTTGCCATGTCATATCAGTATTGACGTGTTCATCATATATGTGTCTCAAGTTTATATCATCTTGCTTGAACAATACTAATAAATTTGCATTATCTCTTATTAACTGTTTTGGTATTTTGCTATATGTCTGGTTTAAATAAAAACAGTCTATGTATTTGTGTCTACCCATTGCAAAAAAATCACGCATACTGTTTTGATTCTCGCAAGATACATCATCGAAAACAATAACTGAGTTACATTTTGCTTCTTCTGGAGTGAACACTTCTTGATTTTCATGAAACTTTGAGAAAGTAACACCAGGAACCCTTTGCAATACCTGTTCTAAGTACTTATATTTCGGTTGATAAAGAGTTTTTGAATAGACATAAACGTTACGATATTCTAAACCATTTTCGTGCAAAAGTAGTCCAATAACCAAATTCGTTTTTCCACAGTTCGATGGACCACATATTATACAGCGAACTGTATTTGGTAATAGTTTTCCATGACGAATGTTTTGTTGCTCAGACGCAAAATTGATATTTTCTAATTGTAATGATACCGGTTGTTTAACGAACTTCATGTTAACAATGCACCTAACGAAATGACTAAAGATCTATAAAAACGGTAATTAATAAAGCCTATTAATGGAACAAAAAATGCAAGGTTGAGTTTGGTTTCAATTTATAGTTCACTTTGGACCTTAAAACCCCGCGAAGCGAGAGGCCGCAGGCCTCGTGGGTTTTCTGGTCCAGAGTGAACTATAATTACCTACTCAGAGCTAGTAATTCTATTACTATTATAAAGCGGAAGAGTTTGTTTTTTTGTTTGTTTGTTTGAACGTGCTAATCTCAGGACCAGCGGTTGCTGGTCCGATTTGAAAAATTCCTTCAGTGTTGGATAGTCCATTTATTGAGGAAGGCTATAGGCTACATTTGATCCCGATAGTCTCACGGGATCGGGGCTTACGCGGGTGAAACCGCGGGACGCAGCTAGTTGATTCCATAAACTATGACTTGAAAGTTGAAAGTAATATCATAGCAAAAATGTTTTTTCACAAAACCTCATGGTTTAAAATTGCATTTTATGCAATACCTACTATATTCAGACCCTCCGTGTGGACCTATTTGCGTCGGTAAGGCTTAAATTTATTATACTTAATCCATTTAACATATTTACACTAATGAATAGAAAGCTTATGAGATTTTTTAGTTTGGTTGAACGCGCTAATCTCAGGAACTTACCTACTGGTCCGAATTGAAAATATATTTTTGTGTTTGATAGTCCACATATCGAGGAAGATTAAAGGCTAGTAATGATCCTGATATTCTCGCGGAATCGGGACCTGAAGCGGGTAAAGCCGCAGGCACTAGGATTGGTAGATAAATAAATCTAATTCCTCTTACGCTATCGAAATAGCAATTATCATAGGTAAATTGCGTCAGAAATAAGACCTACCTTTTGCCAACTGAGCATGAAGCCTCTCCACTCCACAAGCAGTTCCTTTTGCTGCGTTCGTTAGGTCTTATATACATTTTCTGACACAAAACTACAACAAAACTGATTCAGATGAGTTACAAACTACAAAAAGTAAACAAATAATCATAGAGAAATCTAGACGAATAAAGTACTACCAACCTCACAGCATAAACCATTCGTTCTCATTTTTTTATCTGTGAATCCAATTTAGTCCGTGTTTAGTCCTGTCATTTTCAAATTCTAAGTTTAGTTTGTGGACAAAACCTTAACTTAACTAAAATAAGTCTGTTTTTGGTTAGGTTAAGTTTTAGTCGGTGGTTTGCTCGAATTGACCCCAATATCTACTTAATTAAACGTATTTTTGAGAATTTGCTAGGATTTTCGTAAAAACACCTTGATGTCAAAATGAGCACTAAAATCTACGTAAGTAAATTCTTTTGCCCTCCTTATGAAATTAGTCCAAGGCTCTTCATGTAAGCTGTGGGGATACAGAACTTTACTCCTGTAGATCGGCCGACAGGGTTGCAAATCTGCCGATGAGCCTATTTGAATTATCACTAGCTAGGAACATCGAGATAAACAGCTTATGTGTTTAGATTTATCTCGATCTGGAAATCTAGATAGGTTGAAGATAGATAGATTGTATGAAGGAGTGACTAACATAAACTTGTTTACTTAATTAAGTATCTACTTACACATAAACTATTGCCAATAAAGTTTTACATAAAAAAAATATTTTCAAGGAAAAATAGCATTCAAAAATTTTCACTTGCGGCGAGGCTTGAACTCGCGTCTTTGGGTCAGTACCCCAACGTCATTACCAACTAGACTACGCAAGCTCACGTCCCGTGCCGTGAAAACTTCCAATGCTATATTCTCCTTTGATTGTTTACGATTAAGGCTCGTTAGAGCGCCATCTATCTAACGCTACAGGAACAACTTTCCAGTTGTTTACACCTGCGTCGTAATGGTTAACTTTACAGTTAACTCATTAAACGTAAGATGTCGCTTTTTCCATTACTATAAAATTTCTATTAATTTTTGTATGTAGCTCAAGGCTATTTTGTTTAGAAAATTTATTTTCAAGGAAAAATAGCATTCAAAAATTTTCACTTGCGGCGAGGCTTGAACTCGCGTCTTTGGGTCAGTACCCCAACGTCATTACCAACTAGACTACGCAAACTCACGCGTACTGACCCAAAGACGCGAGTTCAAGCCTCGCCGCAAGTGAAAATTTTTGAATGCTATTTTTCCTTGAAAATAAATTTTCTAAACAAAATAGCCTTGAGCTACATACAAAAATTAATAGAAATTTTAAAGTTTTACATATTTACCACTGCCATTTTATCACTAGATGGCGCCAGTTGTAAAAATATATCGCGCTTACGTTGCATTTTAAACTTAAATAAATCGCGTTTTGTTGAAATTAAAGTCATCTGCGTGATGTTTATTACTTTTAGCATTGTTTCAACGCTCAACATTTCGAGACCTTTACAGGTCCCTTCAATGCTGAAGAAGGAACCTGTAAAGCTAAAAATGTCTTTAATTTCAATACAGCATCGCGAAAACAGAAGACTTACCAACACAGTAGCCAGTCTGCAGAGATAATAAGACGTAAGCTAAGCTCTGCAGAATCCCTACCGTTTTAATTAATTTCAGTGCTGAAGGCAGTTCGAGGCTGCCTCGTTACAGACGGTGAATTACTCGCGACAATGTGCACCTTCCCTAACGATGTACCTACGGAGGCTTACTGCTAGAATTGCACATATGCGAAGAATACTTCAAGGAAATGAACCTGATTTCGTCAAATATACAGAATGTTTCGGGTGGTTGAGTTCTGGAGGTCTAGGCGAACAACTTTTGTTATACAAGTTTTGAAAATTTGAGGTGGGTTTCGAAAATTTGGAGTTTAGAGTTTACGTGATAATCAGCTGTGTCTTAAAGTTTGAGGTCATTGGCCCTTAAGTGTCCTTTTATTTAGTTTGACCCACTACAATCTAAACATTGATTGCCTTAAACATTAATTAAACAAACCTCAAAATTTTCGAAAAAAAAATAATTTCCATAAGTCGTAGAACAAAATTTGTTCGCCTAGACGTGTAGAACCACCCTATTTCGGCTTAACACCTCCTCGGAGCACATGCTTAAAGCAAATAGGTATGGAATGTGATTTGAGGACGCTGATATAAGCCGAAAGGGGGTTGTATTAGACGACTAGGCGAAAAACTTCTGTTCTACGGTTTTTGGAAATAACAATAACCTTACTGTATACTTACCACAGATTAGATAGATAGATAGATAGAAATCTTTATTTGCACAACATAAATAGAGAAAAAAACACATATACAAAAGTAAATACTAAACAAGCTTAAAAATAAGTTGCTCAAATGGGCGGCCTTATCGCTGAAAGCGATTTCTTCCAGGCAACCTTTGGATGGAGTAGAACTGTAACAGCTTGAGGGTACGATAGGATACGAGGGATTACGTAGTTGTTGTGCGCCTCGGCGCGGCGGCGCGGGTGTAAGGAAAGTCTACCTACTCTTGTTCCATCCAAACGTAGTCAACTGTTTCCTCCCTGGATAAAGACATTAGAGCAAATATGTTTATGCCATAAAACCTACATCTGCCATGACCATGCCTATACGTTTTTTTTTATTTTCTTATAACAATAGACATGAAAATAAGAAAAAGAAAAAATCAAAACATAGGTGCATGGTCAGTTCATGGCTGATATGGCATAAACATATTTTCTCTAATGTCTTTATCCTGGAAGGAAACAGTAGAAAAGTTTATATGAAGTAAAGAGTAGGCGGACATTCAGTGCGATCCCTCTACTGGTTTGAGCTGTCCGTTGATTGATAGTCACTAGCTTAACGCACGGCTCAAACTCTCCACTATGACTCCACTGAGTGTTAATTTTTAATTAGAATTGTTAACACATAAAGTTCAATAAATTGACACGACAAGGGTAGACAAGAGAATTACGGACTCGTCGCTATTTATAGCCTGACAAGTTTAACTCTAACTGGGAGGTTAATCCTGTATTAAAATTATCCAATATTCCATTTCAACATCATTGCATTTGCAAACAGTATCGTCAACATGCTCAGTTCCGTGTATCCCCGGTATAGGTTCCGGGTATAGAATAGGGTTACACCATCTCTTCCCGTAGGTGTGGAAAAGGCGATAGAGAAGGTAAAAGAGATCTGAGGGAGACTAGCAAACTTTAAGTTCTCCCCGCGCGGTGGCGGGTAAACTGCTTGGACCCTAGGAGGGTTGATGTCAGGCAGGCGGCCGACCGTAAAAATATTGCCAAATCTATTTGCAGTAGGTTTAGTCAATGATGACTTACCTACTGTGCCGACCCCAAATTATTTGGGATCAAGGATGCAACCGGTAACATCGCTAAGATGAGAAGAAGATCGTCAACATGAAACTATAACTTGCAGCGGACCTACAATCGTAACTTTGTAAAAATATATGTAAAAATAATGAGACAGGTATTATGTAGGCCCTTTAGTGTCAAAATGTTGAGCTTTCCAAAATGATGAATTTTCAAAATGTTGAACTTCCCAAAATCTAGTACGAGAGGTGAGGTTGTTGTTGCAAACATATTCTACGTTTCTTTTACGCGAAATTAATACAAAAGCTGCTGCAGCGCTAACAATATTGTTACGTCTATCGTCAAATGGAATCACAATCGCTGCGGTTGCTAAAATAAGGTCCATGAATGACGCTTGTATCGTCAAAAGTAGCTTTAAATTTAAGGTTGAGTTACTTCAGTGGCTTGTTTCAACTGTCTTGCTTCTGATGCTATATCCACTGTAAAGATCAATGATAAAAAACAGTATTCTCCAAAGAAAATTTTATCGAAAAACGTAAAATGTTATTTTGACAAACGTCAAATTTAGAATAAAAACTTAAGATTGACAGAAATGATATTGAAATAATATTTAGGATAATTTGAATTCGAGAATAGGTCATTTGGTTGCAAAGTATAGGCGTAGGTTGATGTTTGGAAGCCTACCTGAGATTTTGTGTGTGCATATCATTTAGTTAGACTAATAATAGAACACAGAGAAGTTTGTTTGTTCAAAAACTATAGAATTATAGACCTCTTGATCGAAAGTGAAAAGTTTACTGTATTTTGAGGGGCAATCCAGTTCATCACTACGAATATACTCATCAGATCCATACCAGTGGGACAAACTCGGAGCTCTCACCTTTCAATAAAAAGATAAATCTTCTCAATCGGTCACCCGTCTTCAATTGAGAAATATCCCTTAAAAAAAAATACGCGACGAGTTGAGAACCTCCTCTTTTTTTGAAGTCGATTAACAATAGAAGATAGTAGAAAACGGACTGAACGGACGGACGAAGGACATTGCCATCTAATCCCAAACTAAGCAACTAGGCTTGTACTATGGGTACCTACTAGACAACGGATAATTATAGTGTTTTTTTATAAATACTTACATATGATACATAATATAGACACACCCCTAACCAGAAACAAACATTTATGGTTAATAAAAATACTCGTCCCCGGAATCGAACCCGCAACCTTCTCCGTTGCAGCCGGGAGTTCGCCCGACGCGCCACAGAGACCTTCAAAGTTTTACTTAACTTCACCATGTTTGGAAATAACAATTATATGTTCAACGAATTTATAGGTAGGTAGGTATGTTACCTTGTTTTGCTACCCACGCACAAGCTACGCACGTATTTGTATTTTCAAACATCTCAACATGCGTAGTGTGGTTATATACATACCTATAGGAAATCGACTCGAAGGCTGTGAGCCGAAAATCTGGATAATTTTCAGAGCAAAGTAAATATCTAAAACAGTTGTGTCTAGCGGTTTCTTCCTCGTAAGTCCCGATACCGCGGGAACATCGGGATCAAATGTCGGTCTCCAAGGTCCCATCTATCTCCATACCAAATTATCAAGCGGTCTTGCGGTTTAGTAATCAAGCGGTTTAGACGTAAAAACGTTACAGACAGAGTTACTTTCTCATTTATAATATTAGTAAGGATTTTAAGGTTTACTGTAATATCGGGTCACGGGTCATTTTGCTTTTTAGGGTTGGGTGTGTCCCACTCGTCACCACCAGCGTCGTCCCCACTGGGGACGAGTGGGATTTTTTCTAAAAAAATATCCCATATGTCCCTACTGGGGACGAATGGGGTGTCACTTAGAAAACATCCCGTATGTCCCCACTGGTGACAAATGGGATTTTACTTAGGAGATATCCCAGTCGTCACCCCTAATAAAATTATTATTTAAAACTGTACCTTATAAATATAAAATTAATTAAAAGAAAGTATAATTGAACGATATGTATAATTTAAAATATTAAAAATTAAACAACCACAACTTTCTTCAAAATCAACAAGTTTTATTTGTATAGGTACATATAGGTTTAGAAGATTACAGCCTAATCGAAGCAAAATTTTCAGTTATCTAAATCATATTATGAGAAAGTAGTGTTTACTGTAAAATACATCTTCACCTACTATGAATACACAAAAAACGAGTTACTAGGTATGATATGGCTGGCTACATTGCCCCTTTGGATAGCAATACGTATTCACTGGCCAAAGCCAGCCCTTTGGCCACCAGAAGTTAAATCTAATAATTTTGAAATTAAAGTTAAAAATTAAAATCGTCTTTCAAAAATTTGGAATCCTTGAAGTTCTTAAAAAGACTTGTCTTTAAAAATAAACTTCATAAATCCCAATCCATCACTTTGCATGTAAATAAAGGGCGGTAGGTTCAGCGGGCGAAGGCCGTCCGCCCTAAACTGTCCCCAGGGCGGTCGCGCTTGCCCAAAGACAATTATGGTAAATAAGGTTTTTGTTGGCGACTGCCTCACAAACTGGAACAAAGTTACTACGTTTAGGGCTAAATTACTTAGGGAAACAAGCAACCAGCGCGAGGATGAAAAAACAAGTTGTTTAAGACATATTAAAAAACATAATTATACGTATATACCTATCTAGTCATAGTCATAGTAATTTATTGCTATATAAATACTCGTCAAAAAGACAGTACCTAGCAAAACATAAATGTGTCTTAGTTTCACCTACTAATCTAATAGTTTTTCTATGGATATCTATATAGAAAGTCGTGTTAGCTACATTATTTATAACTCAAGAAAGGTTAAACCGATTTGGCTGAAATTTGGTTGGAACGTAGGTTAGAACCAGGAAAAGCACATAGGATACTTTTTATCCCGTAAATCTCGCGGAATCGGGACTTACGTGGGAGACACCGCGGGGCGCAGCTAGTATTGAATAGAAAATGCAAATAAAACTAATCATAAATCAGTAAATAAAATAACATAATAATTAATAAGTCAAATTAATACAATATTTCAATTTTAAGATATTTATAAAGAAGAGAGTTTGGGTTTTTAATGCAAAAACCTCTGAACCGATTGCAATGAAACTAGGTTTGTAGATAACTGGAGACCTGGGTCGCAAGTCTGCTGACGTTTGCTGCTGCAGTCTGATATATTTGACACAATATCCTATTAACATCTTAAAAGTGGCAGATCGTGTGTATGTAGTAGGTATGTTTTTACTCCTTCACGCAAAAACTACTAAACCAATTGTGATGAAACTTTATATACAGCAAGAGACCTGGATTAACTCATAGGCTTTTTATCTCGATATTCTCACGGGATCGAAACTTTACACGGGTGAAACCGCGAGGCGCTGCTACTAATATTTATTAAGGTAAAACTAAAAATTATTGTGTACCTTCTCGTAAGTAAGTAAGTAAAGTATGTTTGTTACTCTTTGACGCAAATACTAATAAACCTATTGCGATGAAACTTATGATATGCAGATTCCAGGAGACCTGGTTTTTTTACCTCAATATTCCCACGGGACCTTAGCGAGGAGAATCGCAGGCGCAGCTTGTATAGGTATTACATTTTAAAAAGAAAAATTAATTAAACCTTATTCTTGTTAAAAAACAGTATTTCAAAAATTCCAATCTTCATTTCATCAAGTTTCCATTCGACATTTATCCAACTGATTCGCGACTCCTGTCTGTTCTAATAAAAGTTGAAGTTTCGGTACCGGCTTTGTTTCGGAAAATTTACATTTATATTGCTCAGTTTTGAAGGATGCTCGACAGCATTGCCTTTGAGGGCATTCACAGATCACAGACGAACAAGGGTTTGGTCTGTGATCTTGTGGTTACGCTCTTTTTTTGTTTGCCTGATGCTGAACAAAGAAAACTCGTGGAAACACATTGAGATTTATGTTTACCTTTGTTTTTTAATTATGGACTATGATTTGACACATCTTTCTGAATAAAAAATGTCAAATACAAAGAACTAAAACGTCAGATCGTAGTCTGTAATTAAAAAACGAAGTGTGGTACTAGATGTGATGTCTCATTCATATTCCATGATCTTTTAAGGGTCAATTTATACTAGCGCAGAGTCAAACATCATACAATCAACATTTTGGTACTAAAGAAATTTTCGTTCGTCTGCAATTGCGGAAATGAGTAGAACCATGGGAAATTAGGTTTTCCTTAATCTTTCCCACCCATCCCCTTCCTTAAGTCTTGTCCATTCATTGGTTGCCTGGAAGAGATCGCCCAAAGGCCCCATAAAGCCGCCCATTGTGCCACTTTAATTTTAAGTTTTTTTTTTTGTATGAATTGAATTTGTGTTTTGGTACATTATAGCTTTAATCTATCTATCAAATACACGACCGAAAGAACGAAACAACATTTATCGTCAAAATAAAAATAGAATAGGTTTTTTAAAGAAAATTTCTAAAATGTGTCTAGTCTACAAAACCCCTTAGAAAAACGTATACATATATCTACCTCTAACTCCGTTTAACTATGGCCGATGTTTCAGCTCCGAGATCGAGTGGAGTGCTGACTTTACAATATCCGACGAATTCAATCAGCGGGCCGCGGCTTTTTTAATAAAAAATAATATTATTTTCTTCTACTTCTCCGTTTTATCATTCTCGAGTTTTTTGTTAGACGTAAAAATATATTATCGACCTTGTACATTTTTATTTTATTCTAATTTGGTCTCGCTCCTGTGCTAATGTTATTTTTTGTAATAATCAGGTTTTCCTCGTGCACGCAGATGCTTATTTCATAATTGTTATTTCAATTTAAATTGAATTGAGTAGGTAAGATAAGTACCTAATAATTTAGGTGATAAATTGTAAGTATCTACACGTATAATGACTAATGAATAATAAATAAATAATAAATTCTGTGAACAACACACAGTGCCATCTAGCCCCGTGGTAAGCGACTAAGCTTTAATGAAATGAATGACAATGAAAACCACGGCCAAACAGAACTGTGGTCAGTACCGTACCCATCCTTAAGATGCTTACTTTGGGCACTTGGGTAGGTAGACTGGGTCACTTTCTGAATTAGGATAATCAACTTTTTATTAATTTCGATCGTCTTTTGTTTCTGATTTGATCGTCTTTTGTTTTTATTTCGATCTTCTTTGCTTTTTATTTCGATCGCCTTTTGTTTTAATTTCGATCGTCTTTTGTTTCTGTTAGGGACGTAGGTATTTTGTTTCAGAAAAAATGCTACCCGTGTGTGTGACAGACACTCTGCGAAAGTAATACATATTTTGTGCAAGTGACATTCTGCGAAAGTTAATTTTTGGGACAGTGCTCGGTGACATTTTTGCCAAAGTGACTTTCTGCCAATTTTAACATAACCTAAGTAATCGAAACAACTTTAAAAAATCTGTAATAAATAATTAACAAAATACGGGAAAATTTAACGTTCTAAATATTATGATCATAATACATGCTTGTAATATCACTCACAATATTCACAAAGAATATTTGTTTAGGTCGCGTAAAGGAAACCGTTCTGTTTCACAAATAAATGCGCCTATTATAATTTCCAAATCTATATTTAGCAGTGTAAGGGGTCCACGGTTCAACTTAAACAATAATCCACTGAGTGGACTATTTTGGGGACTTATTAAACAAACAGTAATTGTGGTACTAACTAATGGTAATATTTTTTGTCATATTGTCATTTATATTTTTCACTCCCTGCGCCCCGCGGTCCTTCTTACTTTTCGTCTATCCACAGCAAACCTAGTGTTAGATTATATAAACTACCTACGTTCCGCGGTTTTAACCGCGTAAGTCTCGATTCTGTGGGAATATCGGGATCAAAATTAGCCTATGTTACTCATGATACTCATGGTGAATGTAGCTTTTTAATGGTAAAAGTATTTTTGAAATCAGTCCAGTAGTTTTTGAGTTTATCCATAACAAACATACTTACGTTATAGTATAAAAGCTGATTTTTATATATAATACTTGGGTAATAAGTAGATGATGTTTCCTCATTAGCCAGACATTTTTGACAGTTCCAATCCCTTGCCAGACAAAGGAAAGTCTGTACCTGCCAAAGCTACTACAAGCCAAACTTCATAATAGTCCAGCGTTCTTACCTGTGTATAGGAGCATGCCCTGACAAACTTTTAGCTTTTATAAAATAACGAAGGTCTGGGGTTCACGGGCTCTTAGTCTATTAGTGGTCTCGAATGACCATAGTAATAAGTCATTGGAAAACTAAATAAACAAATATATATTTGTTTTACCTTATAAGTTATTACCTTATTAGGTAGGTGTGCGTACAAAATGAAATCACATTAGGTCGTCTGTGGTGCGTTGGTCGAATACCCAACTGCAATGCAAAAGGTTGCGAGCTCAATTTCCGCCGGGAACAAGTATTTATGCTTATATTAAATATTTGGTAAAAATAAATAATTTCCAGTCTGGGTGTTTTCTATGTATCATTATGTAAGTATGTATTTACAAAAAAAAAGTATAATGTAGTATATCCGTTGTGTAGTACCCATAGTACAAGCCTAGTGCTTAGTTTGGGGCTAGATTGCGCTGTTTGTAACGTCGTGCAATATTTTTATTAATAATGAAATTAAAAAAATCAAAATGGCGACCAACAGGCGCCATAGAAAAAAAAGGAAAAGTCTGATAGTAATGTCTACTTTATTTTTTTTCGATCCTTAAATAGGAATTTTAAAATCACTCTTGATCACTATTACCTACTAGATGTTAAGCCGCTGCGCTGATCCGATTTTGATGAATTTCGGTAGGTAGAGATAGAAAGGACCTTGGAGGCTTTTAGACTACCTACTTTTGATCCTGATATTCCCACGGGATCGGGACTTACGAAAGAAACCGCGGGGTGCAGCTAAGGACTATATATAAATATCAATTTAATTACCAGTGAAAGCGCAATCAATTAACTAATTAATTAAACATAAAATATATTAATTAATTATTCAAATTGCCACACAAATTGTCCACTTTCGCCATACCAGGTTCTACGGCTACGAAAAAAGTAGTATCCTTTCGCCGTACCTGCTCGACATGGTCGATAGGCTATGGCGAAAGGATACTCCAATTTATTTATTCGATTTTTATTAACTTTAAGTTGAAAAATTGTTGAGTGGAATCGTGCCCCTCGCGTCCTTCTACTAATCGTCGTCATCGTTCTTCGAATTGAATTGGACGTGGGCGTGGTTTTTACCAGGCTGTAAGGACTGACTAGAAGTTATCCTGCACCGTACTAGACGTGTAAAATGTGTGATAGTAGGTAATTGGTATGGAAGTACTAGGCTATTATAAATCACCAGAAGGTCGTTACATACTTTTACAATTGAGATATTTCTCGCTTGAAGAAACATACGTACTATCCACTTATAATAAGTTATAATAAGACTTATAATATAGCGTTGGTTAATTCTCAATATATTATGTTTAACTAGTAGTCCCCTTGACATACAGGCAATGACGTACGTATTTTTAGAGAAAATTTAAAAAGTAACAGTTTTACTTCTACCTATCCTCACTCCTGCCGCTCTTACCTCATTCCTTTTTCGTACGTGGCAGTGACAAGACGTTACCACGTTGTCTTGTAAAAAACGAAAAAAGAAGAAGAAAAATGTGAGTAATTTATAACATTTAATATCAATAAAAGTTAAACGTTCACTATTGCAAAGTAACGCTCTTTTGAAATTTTTGTTCGTTGGTAGTTGCATTTTAAAATCGTTCCACAAATATTCATATTTGTGGTCTGAAATTTATTTTTGAAAATTTCCGCATGCAATTAAGCCCTTCAAAAATCTCATCATCTAAATATCAATTTATCGAATCCAACAACCAATTCTCTGGAATCAATTTACATTATGCAACTACCCTCAAAAATACTTAATTCAAATTTAACGTTTAAACACAACTCGTACGAGCGTTATGCGTTATCTAAGAGGTAATTCTACCTACTCAATATGCAATTACCAACCTTGTTTAAATGAAATACCTATGTGCCTGTTATGTTCGAGTGCAAGGCACTCATACGAAACTTAACCACGAGTTAACTTTCACATAATTTTACCTATTCACTAGGTCCTTATCAACCTTGTAAAAAACCAAATACATAACACAACAGGCATGTAGCCGGTCAGTCTGGCAACAAGTCATTTGTCCAGAAGAAAATGCGACTTACCTTCCAGGGCATCTGACAATGTCCCTGTTTATTACTAGCTGTTGCTCGAAACCCGTCGGGTTTCGGCTAGTTCCTATTCCATCCGGGAGCGTGACGAACTAAATTCAATTATTTTAAATAGTAAAATGTAAAACTGTTTTTTCAATATCTCTTTTAATGTTTGACTGCTAGTCACGCTTACAGAAGTTAACTGCGAGTTATCTTATAGGTATTTTATACCTACACACATGGTACCTTTCGCCACCGAATAAAAAAATTATTCCTAATTGTACATGTACATCATCGGTATGTTTGACTGCGGGTCACTCATATGGAAGCTAACTGCGGGTTATCTTCCAGGTGTTTTACACCCACAAACGGTAACTTTCGGCACCGAATAAGGAATTTATTCCTAATTGTACATGTACATCATCGGTATGTTTGACTGCGGGTCACTCATACGGAAGTTAACTGCGGGTTATCTTCCAGGTGTTTTACACCCACAAACGGTACCTTTCAGCACCGAATAAGGAATTTATTCCTAATTGTACATGTACATCATCGGTATGTTTGACTGCGGGTCACTCATACGGAAGTTAACTGCGGGTTATCTTCCAGGTGTTTTACACCCACAAACGGTACCTTTCGGCACCGAATAAGGAATTTATTCCTAATGGTACATGTACATCATCGGTATGTTTGACTGCGGGTCACTCATACGGAAGTTAACTGCGGGTTATCTTCCAGGTGTTTTACACCCACAAACGGTACCTTTCGGCACCGAACAAGGAATTTATTCCTAATTGTACATGTACATCATCGTTATGTTTGACTGCGGGTCACTCATACGGAAGTTAACTGCGGGTTATCTTCCAGGTGTTTTACACCCACAAACGGTACCTTTCGGCACCGAATAAGGAATTTATTCCTAATTGTACATGTACATCATCGGTATGTTTGACTGCGGGTCACTCATACGGAAGTTAACTGCGGGTTATCTTCCAGGTGTCTTACACTCACAAACGGTACCTTTCGGCACCGAATAAGGAACTTATTCCTAATTGTACATGTACATCATCGGTATGTTTGACTGCGGGTCACTCATACGGAAGTTAACTGCGGGTTATCTTCCAGGTGTTTTACACCCACAAACGGTACCTTTCGGCACCGAATAAGGAATTTATTCCTAATTGTACATGTACATCATCGGTATGTTTGACTGCAAGTCACTCATACGGAAGTTAACTGCGAGTTATCTTCCTGGTGTTTTACACCTACACACTGTACCTTTCGGCACCTAATAAGTGATTTATTCCTAAATATTTGTTATGTTTGACTGCGAGCCACCCATACAGTAGTTAACTGCGAGTTAACTTTTGGGTATTTATACCTACACGCGTGGTACCTTGAGGTACCTAATAAAAATTAATTCCTAAATATTTTTTTATATTTGTTACGCTGGAATAGGAGTCATTCATAAATAGAAGCAAACAGCTAGTTACCTTCTAGGTAATTTTACCTAGATACACAATAATATCACAAATATCCTCGGAATGGCAAACTAGTACATTATTATGACAGCCAGATCGGAAAAAATATTGTACATGGTAAAAAACAATGACATCCAACACGCTTGCTATAGGCGAAGCAACGCCCGAAACCAACTCCGATGTTGACTTAGTTCCTGGTGGTGAAGAGGTGGCTCCTACGCCACATTGGTTTTTGAGTATATGTACCTGTAAATATTGTTATGTACCTATGACTGCGAGTCACACATACGTGAGGTAACTCTTCTTTCCTAAGTAATGTTATTTCTACCTAAATACAATTACCCTTACAATAGTTTACCATAAAACACTTATATACAAGTAAACTGTAAGTAACCTCAAAAGTATTTTTTTACGTGTTTTGACATGAATAACTGATCCAACACTTAAATACTTTATTCCAGTAGAATGTTTTCACAGGTATACCAACTTATTGGTAAATTGGGACGTGTTTGTTTTGTTGAACGAACCCTACACAAAATATATAAATATATATATATGGCTTTTATTTGTTTATTGTAACCACGCCCACAATAAAATTATTACAATGTTTACATACAGTAAACAGAGTGTTGCTTATGGTGTTTCAGGTAGGTTACATGATTATATAATCCAAAAAACAAACTCGATAATTTTTAAATGCCAATAACGGAACCTTACGCAGACCCGACTCGGCTGCTATAAGGAAGAACTAGCCTAGCCAGTTGCATCTGCAGAATGAAAACTAACTTTAATCTGACCTTAGAATCGAAAGTTATGAGTAACTTAGTTGTTGTTTATTAACCGACCTACGCCAATACATCATGTGTCCTGGCGAGGTCGATCAAATTGAAAGGGGCTTCTGCTTTGTTCTACATGCTTAGACGAACAATTGCTGTGATTGACTTTGGTGTACTTGAAGGCTGAGGACATCCTCACTCGACACCGAAAAGGACGAAATAGTTTTCGGATAACATATAATACTAGAGTTCCGCCATAGACGAAAAATGTCATAAGACAAAGAAAAATCTTTTTACCTTAAAAACAAAATACATTTAGGTAATTATAGATAACTATAACTAACAAAAATAAAATAACTAAATACTAAACAAAACACAATTACAGTTTTAAATCAAGGTCGTTCCCACGCGGCATCCTCTATAAGAGACTGGAGACATCTCTGGATGGCCAACCTTACCCAGTATTTAGTTAAAGTAAAACTTAGGATATTATGACGGGCACTCAATCTGCACGCTGCAACCACAGAAAAACATTTACGCGCCCGTCAAAACAAGGGGGGGAGCGGGAAGTACAGGGAAAATACTTCGTCTCCTGACGACCCTACCGTTTGACTTGGCAATTGTTCCGCAACATGGCATGCCCGCAATTTTTTATAAATAAAATATATATCTGTACATAATTACACCGTTTCAATATAGGTAAAAATCAGTTACGTCATACTGCCTATGACAGTAACTCACTTAGTCTGCGAATCACAGATTATATAATAATTATATGAATATAATAAAGTGGCAGCTTTAGCTGAATACCGATCATACCTTTGGTAATTAGAAAACCTTTAACAACTCATTGTTGAATATGGCCTCATTTCGAACAAGCCCTTAAATATTCCAAATATAACTATTTGAACCATATTGTAACAAAATAATATCTTTTAATAGCTGAAACGAAATTTCAACTCCATTTTGTACAATAAGATTGTGACAAAGTTAATATTTCCTGAAAATTGTTATACGCTCAATTTATTCGCACTGGATATTCATTATTAGGTAAAAATTCACAAACGAGAATTAGGCACAGAACGCTAACGAAACTCTTAACCAGTGGAAATGCTTAAGATTAGACGAAAAATTAGAAATTAGTGCTTTAAGATTCAATTGCAACAATCTCAATTTCAATTGCCCTCACAAGTTTGTACCTAGTATCCTAAGTGCCACCGGCGCATTTCAGTGCTAGCCCCAAATCGTAGACAATTTTCTGCAATAGAAGGAAAAAACATTTACATATATTATATACCGTGCTAGTAAACCCTGGGAGTAAAATAATCATCGAATCCCGGTGCAAACACATCTCATATAGAAACAGTAAATTAAATTTATCTTTACCAATCCGATCTGATTCAAGCTTAGCTATCATCGACAAATCGCCTCAAATATGGCGTTGTACATTACACGAACAATTCAATTGGTTTCCTCCGTATACTCCCACCAAGCCACCCTACACTCAGGCATGGCTTTATACCACAACAGGTAAACATACTCAAGTGGTTCCATTCATTTATGTTTTATTAAGGAATTTCACCGTTTTATTACCTGTAGCTTTTGGCTATTTTTACTATACAGTTAAAAATATCTTGCCAAAGTTATAAATAACGTTAACATTTGGTTCAATATAAAAACCACGGTACTGTATAACATACGTAAATAGAATTAGTGGTAAAC
Organism: Idaea biselata; assembly: GCA_958496205.1. Taxonomy (NCBI): domain Eukaryota; kingdom Metazoa; phylum Arthropoda; class Insecta; order Lepidoptera; family Geometridae; genus Idaea; species Idaea biselata. Next base: position 759,013 of record OY292400.1, on the reverse strand, counting down.
AATTCACACGTGCCACTTAAATAGGCGCATTAGGCAACGGTGCAGGACCAGCAGTATTAGCCGGGTAATCGATTTTTATATCAAGAATAAAAACAATTTGTCGAAATCCTGAATCAAATAAAATTAACCCTGATACAGAATGTTTAACTATCTGGCGATACTTCACAAATACTAACTAATCAAGTAGAAATCAACACATTTGGAAAACCGAAAAAGACCTATACTTGAGTCACGAACTGCTGCATACATAATGCGACATCTTTGTACCATGATGTAAGGCACACACGTCACAATAACGATGTGAATACACAACTATAAATCGTTCATAATTCAAAATTACCTTTGGAACAAAATTGAATAAAATTAACCTATCAAACAGTCATCTAGCCCAGTGCACTGCTAAGTAAAAACTTTAATTTTTCTTTTTAAGATAAGTATGGTGCACATTTCACCATAATTAACGAAATAATCAAAACACCAATCCCGGAACGCGGGACTGCTAATACCGGCTCTGCGCCGACGTGACGTCTAAAGAGTAGAGTAACATTATTTTGTTAACATTAATGATTGTAACGTTGTACACGTACAATAGTCGAATTATATATTAAATAGGCTAAAATATATAAAAATAAACAATTTTAAACATTTAATTTAAATAATTAATAAAAAAATATAATAAAACTAAAATAATTAAACTAAATAACTTTAAACTTTAAACAATTACCTTAAAAACTAATATTAAAAACCTAAAACTTAAACTAAAAATACCTTAACCTAAACTATATTTAACCTACATAATTAAAAACTATATCCTACAGCTGTTGAAAACATTATGTTCATAAAATGTCACTGAGGTTGGTCAACTCAAGCATCATATCTAGTTGCGCGGTTGTACTGCGACATTCCAATCGGCTGGCTATTGTTTCGAGCGCGGCGACAACGGGAGCCGTGACGTAGATTCTTGAACCTCGCCCATTCGTAATTTGATTCGCATCAAGGACACACGCGCTCTTCTCAGCGCGGGTCCCTATATAGGACACACGCGCTCTTCTCAGCGCGGGTCCATATAATATACGTCCCTATATTAGCGAATAGAATAATCCAGTTGCAGTGGTACAAATAGAAATTATACCTAATAACATCAATAAGTGATTTTAAAACCCGAAATTCGGTAAGTGGCGAACATTTCGTACTAACAGCATAGGAATTATTATTTTTGGTTTTGTTTTAGGTAAATGCTTCATTGTAATTTATAATACACTTTTTATTGTTTTATATTGTGGGGAATAGTGGTAGATATTATATTTGATTGTATGTATTCACGCTAAATTGTATGGATGTGTTCCGTTATGTACAAAATTACTACCCACATGTTTTTAACAAAGTCGTTAATTCAATTAATTTTTCATTCCCGTATTTAAATATTCATTTTAACTTTTATCAGAATCTCTGTTCTCGTAAACCATCAGCCACAGTCATTGCCTACTAGGTAAAGTTAGGTGCTTCCTCATCCTCATCATCATCATCTCGTCATGGGCGTGGCAGACTGTGGTTGTGGTCACTGTGTGAATATTATTCTAACACTGGACGATATTCCAGGGTTCCAGATTACCGCTCAGGAATACGCTTCAAGATCTTCATTCAAGTTTTCTCACCTACCGAAACGTAAAGCAGTTCACTGACCCGGCAACCACCTACACCACCTAGGCCATCGGACATTCCCCGGACTTTCCAGGATAGTACCTATCTTACGAGCCAGTGAAAGTGGAACCACGGGTTAGGGCTAAGAACCACCCCTGTATTTTTTTAATTAAATTAATGTTAACTCTTTAGTGTGAAACCATTGTCTTATTTTAATCCTGCCAACACTAAACCGTTACAGATTCTTGATTATTATTTTAGAGATTCATCTCCTTAAATCTTAAACTCACGGTCTTTACCTTCAAATTCTTACTCACCAATGGTCAAGTAAGGGCTAGTATATTAGATGACTAGAGACGGGAAATAAATATCTATGTTCGATACTCAACTTAGATTATTTCATTTCAAATGTCTAAGACCTACATGGAAAGCAAAACTTATTACCACTCTGAATATCTACTAGTTAAACATAATATATTGAGAATTAACCAACGCTATATTATAGGTGATCAAACGAACTTACCAAGTGAAGTTCGATCATTATAATATGAGTTGGTTAATTCGAAGATATATAACCACCCGCCTCACCCTTATAACGGTTGTTAATTATATAAAAACCCAGTTAATATCTTCTTGAAGTTTTGCTTCAAACTCTAAACAGAATGAGGTAAGAGCGGCAGGAGTGAGGATAGGTAGAAGTAAAACTGTTACTTTTTAAATTTTCTCTAAAAATACGTACGTCATTGCCTGTATGTCAAGGGGACTACTAGTTAAACATAATATATCTTCGAATTAACCAACTCATATTATAATGATCGAACTTCACTTGGTAAGTTCGTTTGATCACCTATAATAAGTCTTATAATAAGTAGGTACTAGTTACCTACTATCCAACACAATGCATATTTCTAAATCAATGAATTAAAAAACTTCTTCCTTTGCTTAGCATTTAAACCGACTTCAAAAAAAGTCGGTTTTAGGATGTTCGCCGATTACTCGAAGACGGCTTGACCGATTGAGATTATTCTTTTTTTAGTTGAAAGGTCTTCACAAAGAGGATTTTTAGTGACAGCAGAAATGCACTAAAACTAATGAAAAAAAATAAAAAACCGAGTTCAAAACACAGAAAAATAAGTCGGTTAAAATAAAAAATAATAATAAACAGACTTTTTTTGAAGTCGGTTTAAATGCTAAGCAAAGGAATAAGTTTTTTAATTCATTGATTAAGAAATATGCATTGTGTTGGATAGTAGGTAACTAGTACCTACTTATTATAAGACTTATTATAAGTCTAATCACACTTCTCTTTTTTTACATGTTGCCTGGAATAGATCGCTTTTAGCAATAAGACCGCACATGGTATGTACCTTTATTATAATTACTAAGTAGTAAGTTTTTGTTCTCTTCTTTGTCATTCAAACATACACACACACACCCACGCCCATTCATTACCTTGCGTAAAACTGGGCGTGGCCATATTGGTGACCACGCCTACTTTTACAAAAAGTGAAGGAAATAAAAATTATACTCTATTATTAAGTATGGTGTACTAGGCTATCATAAGTATGTAGAATGTATAACTCACACTTATCACATTTCCGTATGTTTCTTCAAGCGAGAAATATCTCAATTGTAAAAGTATGTAACGACCTTCTGGTGATTTATAATAGCCTAGTACTTCCATACCAATTACCTACTATCACACATTTTACACGTCTAGTACGGTGCAGGATAACTTCTAGTCAGTCCTTACAGCCTGGTAAAAACCACGCCCACGTCCAATTCATTGCGAAGAACGATGACGACGATGAGTAGAAGGACGCGAGGGGCACGATTCCACTCAACAACTTTTCAACTTAAAGTTAATAAAAATCGAATAAATAAATTGGAGTATCCTTTCGCCATAGCCTATCGACCATGTCGAGCAGGTATGGCGAAAGGATACTACTTTTTTCGTAGCCGTAGAACCTGGTATGGCGAAAGTGGACTAACCCAATATTGTCACGAATATTGTTTTTAGCGTTCCGTATGTAGGTACCTCAAAAGATAAAAAACTAAAACTTTAAATAAAAACTTAAGAGATACTTAATTAAACTATAAAGAAAATAAAACAAGTCATCACGGAACATAGCTAGTTTAACACTCGCGACTCATTTAGCCTTATTAATAAACGCGGAGTAAGGTCGAAATAAATTTACCACTTTTTGTTTCTGTCTGTCAACTTTGAACGTTCTTGTCACGGAGAAGAAAAAGCATGGTCTCACTACTCCGACCTTACTACACTTTTATTAATAAGGCTTTAACGGTTCACGGACCCCATGTTAAGTAACCCTGGTCAAGTGCTCATTTTAATAAATGAACTGCAGGGTTTATAGTTATTATTCTGCCGCTAGATGTCGCTAGAACATTGATACCTAGATTTCTGAATCGCGGTAGCATTGCGTTTTTAGTATATGACTATACCTACTCCCAGGGAATATATCATTGTTTAATATCTTATTTTATGAAATTTTTGAAAAATCGCTAGGCGATTATATTAAAGAAACCGACAATGTATTTGAGAACTGATTTTAGTTTAAAAAATTGATAATTGATAGAAATATGTACTTAGAAAAAGATTAAATTAAATTAACAACTAACCATGGAATAGTCAAACAATTCATATAATTGTAAAGATTATGTGTAGTTAGTGTTTACCACACTTAGGACTGCTCTTATGAAAAAATGCTTTCAAAATTCTAGTACCCGGCGGGATTCAAACCCGCGACTACTGGTAATCCGAACCAGCGCGATTGACCGCTTCGTTACGGGTAATCCTCCGGCTAGGCCGAAATAAAGAAAGCACCTCCTCGTGTTAAGTGTTAAATAAGGGTAGTATTAGGGTAGAGTTACAGTAGTAGTAGGGTAGGGTTCTAGGTTTTTTTAATTTAACGAGCAGGACAACGTCTGTTGGGTGAATTATGCCATCGACGTCGAAAACATTGACGTCACGCCTAATGATCGTGAGCCATTTTACGTCGATTTCCATTGATCGTGATTCGTGACCGCTTTACCACCGCGCGCCAATCCAGCGCGAGTCCATCCGCGTCGGGCGTCTTTATGATGCGTGCTGTGACGTGTGAGAATGTCACAGTGCTATCCAAGCACAGTAGGACTGTCTGAAGGGGTTGAAGAACCTAGTAGCCTTTTCCTAACAATGAAAAAGGAATATTATGATGTTTGGATGCAATTTAGCTTATATGCTCAAACTGTTCCACAGATTTCGACGAGATTTTGCATGGTGGTAGTCCAGGGATTGGCGAAGGACTCTACCTGACCTTGGAAAAGGAGTATTATGTTGTTTTGTAAGTCAGCAAGTCTATCTATGAAAGGCTGAACCGATTTTGATGAATTTTGGTATAGAGATAGAAAGTACCTTGGAGAAGGACATAGGATACTTTTGATCCCGTAAATCCCGCGAAATCGGCACTTGCGCAGGTGAAACCGCGTGGCGCAGCCAGTGAAATATTTCTATATATCTAAAAGAAAGTCGTGTTAGTTACACTATTTATAACTCAAGAACGGCTAAACCGATTTGATGGTGGGGAGGTAGCTTAAAACCGGGAGAAGGACATAGTATACTTTGATCCCGTAAATCCCGCGGGATCGGGATTCATGCGGGTAAAACATCGGGGCGCAGAAAGTAATTTAAAAAAAATAGATGATTATTAGTATACCTTGTGGATAAAAGGCCCTTACTCGAGGTAGGTTGTAAATGCGGAGACATTGTCTGCCAAATAAAATAAATAGTTACTTCAATCTGCCGCTAGATGTCGCTGCAACATTGACCTCGATTTCTGAATCGCGGTAGCGTTGCGTTCTTCATACATACCTACTCCGAGGGAATTCATCATAAAAATTCATTTATGAAACATGTAAATAAACATAGAAATTTTTGAAAATCGCTTAGCGATTGAATGAAAGAAATCGACAATGTATTTGAGAACATAACATAGTTTAATTTAATTTATTATTGTAGTAAAAGTTATAAAAAGATAAAATACAATACTTGATTTAACAATAAGGGCGCTCGCCCACGGCGACTTTTTGTAGCGATGCAGTCGCGCGTTTAGCATACGCGCGACTAACGCGTAACGCGCTACAGTAGCGATGCTATCGCACTACCAACGCGCTACTGCATCGCGACTAAATCGATGCAAACGCACGACCGTGTCGGACGACATCGGGGAAAAAACGGAGGGAGGGGACTTAATTACGCTTGCATCGCGACTGAAGCGCGATAGTATCGCGCTTCAGTCGCGATGCAAGCGGGCGAGGGCGAGGGCACACAGCTAGCGACCGTTTCGCGACTGTATCGATGCAGAATCGCGTTAGTATCGCTACAAAAAGTCGCCGTGGGCGAGGGCACTAAACCATGGGAAAGTCAAAATTAAAACATACAATACGTGTAAAATTAAAGTTCTCATTGACAGACTTACAAACACAACTAGCTGTGTCCCGTGGTTTTGCCCGCATTAGTCCAGATCCCGTGGGAATAATCAGAATTCTTATCGGATGCCTACATCACATAAAGACACACTATTCAAATTTCAGCCCTCTGCTATCATCGGTTTAGGCTGTGCGTTGATCAGTCAGTCAGGACAAAGCCTTTTATAGATAAATATCTATCTAAAGTTTCTATTAATATTTTTGATTAACAACGCACAGCCTAAGCCGCTGGTGCTAGAGACAGACAGACTCTGGGCTGTTTGTAACAACACACTTATTTTTTTTTCAGTTTTCGCAATGAAACTAATTTTAAGATATTAAAATTCGAAAAATGAGTTTTCTGTTTGCAAATAGTATATCACACAATATATATTTGTCGGAGTGTGGACTGATAAGCTAACCAAACTCCTTACTAGAAGAATCGGATCGCGAGTGTTATTTGTGACACTGACAGAGTCTACAGCAGCGACGTGTTGTGGTTGTTGGTTGCTAAGCAACGGATATCATTCATCTGGGGACTGTCGTGATGGCTGGTAGAAACTGTCTCGCGTTCCACATCTACCCAAGTACGCCCATTAGAAGCCCAAGTATGCCCACTAGAAGATATACGATAGCAAATACAGAAGTAAAGCACCCTCCTAACATCATCATCAACCTCTCTACGACATATTTTTTCGTAAAAAACACAAAATATAGGTATAACATAAATGTCAATAGAACATCCCACCCCTGATCGTTCCCGATGCGATGGTGCAAAGGACCCAAGGATAGTGGCCGCATTACTACTTTGTAGGGCTACTGCAATCCCTTACACACGTAATACTATGCAATATTTTTATACTGTGGTTGAGCGTCAGGAAAGTTCTCAACCGCAATATAAAAACATACTGTAGCTGACGTTACTACCTGCTCCAACGTTTAGTTCTACTGATAATTTCGCCGCGAGTTCGCGAACGTCTGATCTAATATTGTGAATACCTACTGCCTACTGCAAATAATTCCAAACAGCAATTTCTATTGAAAATATAAGATGTCTAACAGCATCTTTAGTGTTGAGGAGTATGAAACGATGTGTAGAATATGCGAAAAGATGAAGAGCCTAATGGAAGAACCAACAACGAAGAGGGAGGGATCAGGGGGAGAAAATGAACCCGTTAGTTCCAGTGATCCACTACAGACTTTAAAATTCCGGGTTCTAGCATATGAATCGAGGTTCAACGACGAAAATCTTGAAGATTACTTCTACAGAAAGAAGGACCTGGGACGTGAACATGGTCAATCCGATGAGGTAATCTGGAAAATCATAATCGACTTCTCGAAAAACGACGAATTGATTGCATGGGCCGAGGGAACTATTGGACGTGACTTGGAAACTTTGCATGCAAAGATTGTAGATATCGAACGGCGTCGTCGGTTGGGAGACAAAGTCTTGGAAGAACACCTATTTGTTTGACCGACGATATTGTAGCGGTCGTGGGAGTCGTTAGATGGAGCTGGCGATCGCTAAATTCAGCAGTGGACGGATGAAGGTGGAGATGATGATGTACGGCATCGTTTAAGGATGCCGTGAAAATAAGCAACCAAAACCGACAGCAATTTAAACGAGCAGCAATAAAAACTCCCACGGCGCGGCGCGGCCGTGTTTTATATTGAAAAGATTCTAAATTAATCTTTGAAATCAAAGTGATTACTATAAAATATTTTTCTGTGAGTAGCTTCATTTTGATGAGACGCCCAACAATTTCCTATACGAAACTCTCGATTGTGATAGATAACAGAGGTAGGATCTGTACTACTACTTTTGAGCGTAGGTCCTAGGACTCATCAAAATGAAGCTTCTCACGGAAAACTAGCTTGATAGTAATCACTTTGCGAAAATGTAGTACGGATACCTGACTATATCACTCGTTTATATCGCTGCCCGCCAACTAGTTTCTAGCTCAACTCACCACTCGCTTCTTGCCCCCTGTCGGACAGAAGCCTAATATAAAAAATATAAATAAAATAAATAAATATTGCCCGACGTTACACACAGCGCAATCTAACCCCAAACTAAGCACTAGGCTTGTACTATGGGTACTAAACAACGGATATACTACATATTATACATTTTTTTTGTAAATACATACATATGATACATAGAAAACACTAAATATCCTATGTCTTCGGACCGTGGGAAAAAAACAATAAAACACACATATTTGGTTCTCTGTATCAAAATTGATTGAGGTATAATACAAATAAAATAAAAAACTTTATCTTTTTATTTTATTTAATTGGCATGAATAAATTTATTAAAGTTAATGCTAATAAAGATGTACGTGATACAGACGTTGATAAACTGAATCGGCAGCGACGTGTCCAGTTTCACGATGCCCTTCAGTTTGTAGCTGAAGGTGCACTCCTTCGTCATCATCAAGAAGTACTTTAGTTTGTCACGTGAGGTTTTGTCTGTAAGATAAATAGCCTTATTCTTATTCTTTTCGTATAGTGGTATGGCTCACCTGGAGTTAGAGTTTTCGGGTCGCCCTAAGGCCTCTAACTTGACCTAACGACTGCTATCTGAGATAACATCCGGGACCGTGCCTTCCGAAGCACGGAGGAGCTCGAGAAAATAAATTTTTGCCACACAAATTATCAGTCACCCATCCAAGTAATGATCGCGCCAAGCGTTGCCTAATAGCCTTATTCATAAACGTGTAATAGGGTAGTAATAATATTACTACTTTTTGTTTCTGTCTGTAAATTTTGAAAGTTCTTGTCACGGAAAAAGACAAAGCATGTTCTCACTACTTCGACCTTACTCCACGTTTATTAATAAGGCTTCTGTTAGGATACCGTAACCGCTTCTTGTTGCCTTGTAGCAGAGTAGTTTTAAAAGGACACTAAACAAAAACCCAACTTTAAAATAAAAACTTTAAAATTAGGACAAAATAACCTCACCTACTGTGGTAGGTGAGGTCATTTTGTTATTTTGTTTGAGGTTATTTTGTGTCACCAACTTATCTGCTACTAGCTGAGTCCTGCGTTTTCACCCGCGTAAGGCCGATCCCGCCGGAATTTTCCAAAAACTCTTTCTAAGTGGATACCTGCACACCACAAAGGACACAATCTCCAAATTTCATGTCTCTAGGACCAGCGGTATGGGCTCTCCATCTTCTCTTCATCATCTCCATCCATCATTCCATCATCTCCCTCTCTCTCTCTCTCTCTCTCAGTCAGGACTTTGAATTATATAATACAATAGCTGACCCGGCAAACGTTGTTTTGCCTTATAAATTATAGATAATTAAATTTTTCCTGAATTTTCTTTGCTATAAACCTCACGGAGCCCGAGACCTTTCCAACGAATGCAAAACCGTGGAAATCGGTTCGTGCGTTCTGGAGTTATAGCGTCAGGAAGGAAAACCCGACTTATTTTTATATAGTAGAAGATTGCTGTGATAAAAAGTGATGCTCCTAGTTATATCAGCACTAATATTATGCATGCGAAAGTTTGTTTGTTTGTTCACGGTCAAACGGTGCGACCGATTTGGATGAAAATGTGCATAAGGATAGTTTAATTGATGGAGAGTAACATAGGATTTCTTTTGACCCCGATAATCCCGCGGGATCGGGATTTACGCGGGTGAAACCGCGGGACACAGCTAGTAGATACATAAAAGCAAAGAAAGGTGTTGGTCTTGTGGTAGATACCACGACTTTCATTCCGAAGGTCGTGGTTTCAAATCCTGGCCGACCGCAAACCAATGTCTTTTTCTTTAAGAAAAAACTTTGTGCGCTATTAACATCGCTCTTACGGTGAAGGAAAACATCGTGAGGAAACCTACGGCTTAAAGTCACGCAAAAAGGCCCAGGTATAAGGCTAGTTGCGGAAACACACAGTAAAAGTAAGTACATAACTTACCAAGTCTCTTACAGTCGATGACGTCAAAGATAACATTTCTAATCTCCGATATCTGTGCAGCCGTGGTCCGCGAGTAGTAGCTTGGGAGGAGAACAAACACGGCGAACTTGGCCGCGCGAAGCGACATATATAATACTAAGTAATTTGAATGTATCTGGAAACAGCACTGAAATTAAACTATACAAGTACGCTGGAATTGCTTTACCATACAACATGACATTGGATCTTTGTGGCGATTTGATTTGCGCCATGTTGCGCTGTTGTTGCGCGTTTTCTATTGAAAGTGATGGTGACCGTCCACGACACTATTAGTTCCATGGACGGTCACCGTCACTTTCAATAGAAAACGCGTGACAACAGCGCAACATTGCGCAAATCAAATCGGCACAAAGATCAAAGATGGCGCACATCAAATTGCCACAAAATTCAGTGCGAGACCTCCTGTCCATATGGACAGGAGGTTAATCATATGATTAGGGTCAGTGGAAAACAGTTATAGAACCACTAAGGTATTGTTGCCGTTCGATAGCTCACTATCGATAAGCTATGGATAGCCTATCGATACTGTCCATAGTTTTGCCCTATCGGTAGCGTAAAACTATCGATAGTATCGATTTTTGTTACAGTTGTTAAATCTGAGTTACGCTATCGATAGTACCTATCGATACTATCGATAGTTGTTACAATAGTCAAATCTCGATACTATCGATAGTAGCTTCAATATTGAGCGTCGATACTATCGACAGTATTGCAGTTTTCGATACTATTGTACTCAACTTAACTATCGATAGTATCGTATCTATCATCGAGTACCTATACAGCGTAAACATATCAACATACAGACATAAAAACAATATTCGGGTTGAACTGAGAACCTCCTTCTTTTTTGAAGTCGGTTAAAAATGAATTTAATTTCAGGTGTTTGTTTCTCAAAATATGTTTTGTATGACGTGTTTGATACTTCCCTTCAGTATATAGGGACTCCACTGTATTTTTATGTGAACTTACAGAACTCATCAATGAAGTATTTATATATGTAAATGCTAAATTAGACGATATTACAATTTGCGTTGCTGCATTCGCGAATGCTATCAGTAACTGAAAACAAAACACTTTATCAAAATTGCTTCATCCGGCCGTGAACTACGATGCCACAGACCAGCGCAGCGGCTCGATTCTCGTAAATAATTAGATACCAGTTCGATGACAGAGACAATGCAGACGCAGTGCAGATGCAACGCAGACACAACACAATTACAAAGAAAACTCAAAATATACTCTCATTGTATTCGAATGGTAGTTGAGAGTTTATTAATTTGACTTTTCTTTGTAATTGTATTGTGTCTGCGTTGCGTCTGCACTACGTCTGCTCTGTCTCTGTAATCGAACTAGTATCACAGAATACATAAATATTATAGTTGCTAGTATGTCATTATTTGCGAGAATCGAGCCGCAGATAACAGAAACCTCAAAGTTATTATAACACCCCTCCCTTTTCGTAAGGGTTTAATTTAAAAATAAATATGTAGATAGGTTGTTTCACCAATCTCTTTTTCTATCGCTCTTACGGTAAAGGAAAACATCGCGAGGAAACCCCCGTCTTAAAGTCAACAACGTCACGTACAATAGCCCAATTTTGTGGCTTCGTATGGTAATCGCCCAGCTCAACGTTTAACCTTGTTTAAGCTGATTTACAATTTTTTATATGTGGCATAAAATTACCAACATGATGACTTATTTTGAAAAACTATCCTGTTATGTTCGGAAACGCATAACATTTACAATGACGCATGTTTTTTTGTACACACGATAGATGGGCGCTTGACCACTGTCGCGCCTAACGTAAGTGATGATATGGTCTAAGATGTAACACGCTAATCTAGAAAAAGGAACAAGATCCGACCCATACGGCCTTAGCGGCCTTAGCGGCTGCACCGGCTAACGTGTCGGATTATGATTAACCTAACATTGTGGATTTCCATATTTTGCAGATTTATTATATCTAAACAAATTAAGCCAATAAAATAAGAATAATAACTTACTGGGAAGCCCATAGCTGAATTCAGTAGAACCGAACTTTTATACAGAGTATAATATGCTTTGTATAACTCTCTTATATCAAGCTCCACTTTACCGCACAGCTTTTCCACTTGGTCAAAGCTGCTGTTTCCACACCAACAGCCGTTTTCAGAGAACATCTTCACAACATGAGCTTTGAGAACCCTGGCTCTCAAATACACCAGCCGAAGATTTAAAATATGGAATATCTGCTCAAAATCATGGGTTATGACCCAACAAACTGTGGAGAACAGCTCATTATCATAAGTAAAATGATAAAAAATCATAAAAATCGACAGCACTTCAGCTAAAGGCAGTATTACGCACACACTTAAAACTATATTGACACATAGTTTTTCCGTTATGAGTCCTACTATTTTCAAAATTTCATCAAACTTCCTTAGAGTTAAATAAAACTTTTCTAGTTTTTGTCTTCCAAAACCAAATGTAATGATAATTAGTAATATTTCCTCTGTCAATGGTGGGTATTTCGTTATGGCATGCCTTGAGCTCTTAGCTCTTTCAGATAGAGAAATATATGTCACGACTGCAGCAAGAATAAAAGTATAAAAATAGCTAATGAATTTTAGTAACTTTTTGTTCGTAAGCAAGTAAATTCTGTTGATTCCGAAGAAGAATTGTGTAAGAATTAAATGTTTTCGTTGTTGAATCATTTGAAGTTTATTTTTAGGGTTCCGGGTCTCAAAAGAAATAAAAGGAACTGTTCTATATCAGTTGCTTGTTTTAATAGTAAACTAAGGCCCTGCACCTTTAGCGACTGCGTAGTGATAGTTTGACATAACATAAAATGAAACAATATTAATTAATTAAGCTTTATTGATTTTATACCAAGAGACAGTTTCTGATATTGGTAAATACCTTTACAATGCCCTGCGGGTTGACTCGTATTAATATCATACTAAATTAAAATTGCCCAACGTCGCTCTATTACATTGGTTTCAGATTGTATTGTCCCCAGGTTCAATGAACATTATACTAGGTATTTCGTTTCCAGAATCAATTAATTACCTATTCTATAAATTTAAACTTAAATTTGAGAAACCCAAGCGAAAAGTTTAACCCCTAGTTTTAACTTGTATAACCTTTATAATAAGCCGTCTCTTTCGTTTCGTCTGCCGCCGACACAACATTCTTCGCTGTTTCTTTTACACAGGTTAATCAGCCGTATTTTTTAGATTAATCCATGTATTTTTAAGGTTAATCCATATTCATATTTACTGCATAGGTAAACATTAATCAATACGAAAGGCTTTGGTCAAACCGTTTAACCCTAAATAACCCCCTCACCGATCATCCGGAACAACAATGAAAAGCCAAACCAAACTCACATAATTTACTTCTATTTTATTAGTAGTAGTCATATCAATTTGTGATAATAATAAAGTGTCATTTAATGACACTTTATGAATTGAATTGAATTGAATTTAGAAATAATATTAAGCATCGTCGAAGGTGGTAGGTTAAGTAATTAAGTTACATTTCGCTCAATTCAACCTACATATAAGTATACTTGTGATATTTAGGACTTCGTTCATCCTCAAGTAAAGTGTAAATTAGTTATTTTACAAGTAACGTAACATACGCTATGGCAGTTGAATATTAGTCATTTTATTAATGAGTGTAAAAATAATATTTAGTAGTAAAACGCGTCCAAAAGATTATTGGGAGTTATCTTGGCGATTAGCCTACTCGGAACTTTCCTTGAGAAGACAGTCTACCCACTCTTTCTCCATACAAACGTAGTCGACAGTTTCCTCCCTGGACTTGCTTGCCATTAGAGACATTAGATCAAATATGTTTATGCCATAAAATCTATATCTGCCATGATCATGCAATGGCCCTACGTTTTAGTTTTTTTTTTCGTTTTCTAATTAGGATAGAAATAAATTTCCTAAATATTAGAAAATGAAAAAAATCGAAACGTAGGGGAATGATCATGGCTGATATAGGACTTATGGCATAAACATATTTTTTCTAATATCTTAATCCAGGGAGGAAACAGTCGACTACGTTTGTAAAGTTTGTATGGAGAAAATAGTAGGAAGACTGTCCTCTTAGGGATTGTGAAAGAGCACAAATATTCTAAGTAACATAAAGCTACTATTATATATTCTATGCTGCAGGTATACCTAGAATACTATGTTTTTAACTGCCTATGTGCATGCATGCATACATAAAACAATTCTATCTATCAAAGTTCCCAGTCCCAAACGATCTGCAAAGCAAACTTGCCATCTGTTACAAGGTCCTAACTTACACATGTACCCGCTATCTCGTTGAAGTTGGCTCTAGCCTCGGTATTTGCAATCCCCTGCGGAAGCGGCGATAGCATCCCCTCCAGCGCGAGCGTAGGGGAAGGGGTGTTAATTGCCTCGCCACTTAGTGGCAAGTGCCTAACTTCGTGTTTATTATACGAACATCGTGGCTAACCGCGCGGCGCTCGCCTAATACAGTGGATATCCTAAACTTTGATAGATAATAAACGTTTCTGGGAACTTAGTTCTGACATTATAATGAAGTATTGCGGATCCCTGATTCACAACCTTATTTAGTTCTAACATTATCTATACAGGGAGAAATGCATCATCAAAAAATGTGTCGTGACAGGATTTAGAACCTGTGCCTAATGCCTTATTTGTTTTTTTGTTTGTCCGAAACTGCTGGACCGATTACAAAAATTCTTTCACCCAATAGAAAGCTATATTATCGAGGAGTAACATAGGCTACTTTTTGTCGCGATATTCTCGCGGGATCGGGACTTACGCGGATGAAACCGCGAGGCAGTGCCAGTACGCTTATAAAATGTCATCAAAATCGGTCCATTACTTTCATTGCAAACAAAAAGAACTTTTCTTTATAATAGGTAGTAAAGATAAAGATCTCTTTTGCTTCAATGGTTTTAGATTTTCCCGTTTTGTCTCAGTTAAGAAAACACTTTGTATAATGTAAGTAAAAGAATGCCCTCTTATTACAAAACGAAGTCGAAGTAGACCTTGTTTAAAGATAGATATAGATCTATAGATCTTTATTCGATCTTTATATCTTTACTAGCTTCGTCCCGCGGTTTCACCCGCGTAAGTCCCGATCCCGCTGGAATATCGGGATTAAAAGTAGCCTATGTGTTATTCTAGGTGTCCAGCTATCTACATACCGAGTTTCATAGCAATCAGTTCAGCAGTTTTTACGTGATTGAGTAACAAACACACACACATACACACATACATACTCACAAACTTTCAGCTTTATAATATGCGTAGGATTTGTACAAAATATACATGGATAACAGAACAAACAGAAATACTAAAAGTAAAAGCTTAAAAAAACTTAAAATTAAGCGGCATAAAAGGGCGGCTTTAGCTCTAAGAGCGATTTCTTCCAGGCAACCTTTGGATGGAGTAGAACAAGGTCCACTTGTCAACTGACCTGGTTAATGTCAGTTAAGGAAAGCTAGAAATATTCCCATATACCACATAATTCCATAGGGCATAGTGGTATGGCAACGCCTGACTAGCGAGGAACACGGGGTTGTACCCTGTCTCGCGACATTTTTTATGATCCTTCTTTAAAATTGTTTCTAGTGGTGAACAAGTTAAGAGTTTTTATAGTACTTGTTCAACACATTTTATTTGACCGAGCGACCAAAGCAGATGCTTTGGTCGCTCGGTCAAATAAAATGTGTCAAAAAAAAAAAGAAAAAAAAATCCTCATAGAAAAGTTTTGTTCAAAAGTGTTTTGTTTTGTTAGAAAAAATGTTCTTTCGTCTGTCAGTACGTAGGGTAAATCAGGCGGAGATGGCCATACTAACTTTGATGACATAATGCTGAGAAACCATGATGATTAAAACAACCATTTTATTCATAAACGAAACTTTAATTATATTTCTATACCTATATATCAAACTATATCAAACTCCTCCATTTTTGAAGGTGGTTAAATACCTACGAAAGTCCTTTCAATAAGTGCTCGCAATGTCTATTGTTCGCCGACCTACTAGTATTATAATTTTGTCTTCCAGAAACCTTCAGTAAATGGTTAAAACCCGACCCTAAACGATGGTTTAAGAACTTCGTTTCGTAATAAGGCAATAGAGTTTACAGTAACGAGGATCATTGTTATAAAACTTTTAAATTGAAGATCGGTTCGAAGCAGCTCACGTGCTCAGTGATCAACATCTGCATGTAGCCTCCGAGTATCGATACCGACGATTTAACGGCAGCAGAAATGCCGATAACCAACTTAATGGACAATTAGTTTTACGACGTTGCGTTACCGCACCACAATGGCTCGAGGATTCCCGGATCCGGACCAGAAATGACTTTCCCTACCGAACAGGAAAACCGGGATGTTTTGTTAAGCTTGGATATTAAGGAGTTTATGTTCAGAAGCTATTCGTTTTTCAATGGAGATTGGATTCTTATTCGAGGCAGATAATTTCTGTAATAAGCACTTTGTCTTTTTATGTGGGTATTGTACTACAGTTTGATAGGTTGTGGCTTTTGCTTGCGATTCTCTAAATACCGGGGGTATTTTAGGTAGGAGTGACGAAATCAATTTCTCGAGCTCCTTGTTTCTTCGTCAAGAATAACGTTTGTTGTATGGGACTTAAATACTTGTTTTATTTGTTTTTAGTAGGTATTTGTTGTTAAAGCGGCCATAGAAATACATCTGTGAAAATTTCAGCCGTCTAGCTATTAGGTACAGTTAATGAGATACAGACAGATTTTACCCTTTGGGTACGGAACCCTAAAACGAAGTTGGTAGTTACTTATACTTTTTCTCACGGTGCGAGTAAACTGTGACAGTAGCCGTATTGTTTTGATTTACGTTACGACACTCGAAAACAAACTTAATTCCCCTACATTAAATACCAAGGCATTATTTAACAGTCTTTTATGAGCAGTTGCCTCAGTTGCTTATCTGCTTTTGTTTTAATACTCCGAAACGGATGAAAGCATTATATGTTCCACCGAATAATGGGTGGCGGAGTTATACAAAAGGTTTGTATGTTGTTATTATTCTGTTTATCTTTAAAGGTTTTTGATTTAAACGGGGAAGCTAGGTTGGGGCGTACAGTTTGGTAATTAATATATGTATGGACTAGCTGCGTCCCGCGGTTATACCCGCGTAAGTCCCGATCTTGTCAAAAGGAGCCTATGTTACTCATGGTGAATGTAGCTTTCTATATATTTCTTTCTAACTAGTGGTGAAAGAATTTTTGAAATCGGTCCAGTAGTTTTTGAGTTTATTCATAACAGACATACAGACGCACGCAATCACAAAAATAAAAATCTTTTCTCTTTATAATATTAGTATAGAAGTATAGATTGCTAGCTGCGTCCCACGTACCTAAGTCCCGGTGGGAATTTCGGGATCAAAAGTAGCCTATGTAACACCCGATAATGTGGCTTTCTATTGACGAAAGAATTTATGACCTTTTATTCCGATATTCCTACGGGACCGGGACTTACGCGGGTAAAACAGCGGGACGCAGCTAGCAAATAATAAAATTAGCTTTTAAAGCTTTGGCAAAGTCTTTTCCTAATCCTTATAAGGTAAGTACAATCCACTCTCACAATAACATCGAATTCCTTCCCAACCTAAGTACTTGGCCTTCCTCCACACGTTCAAAACTGTGGAAAGAACAGAACTTTGAACACAAAGGTTTCCAAATTAAATAACAAAACAACATTTTTATGGTCCAGAACGTGACCCGGCCCTCGTTTTGCATACCTTATACCTACTTAAAATAATTTCAAAGGGTTAACGAATAGAAAAGACTATTTGTAATATTTTACTTCTCTTATCTTTTTATTTCCTTTTGTGGAGTTTTGGGCGGAAATTGCTTTAGTTGCCGAACGTTTTTCCGTAGGTACAAAATAATAGAGATGTAGACTGTAGGTAGACACATTATTTTTTAAAATATTTGTTAATATACCTTAGTAATTTTGCTTTTAGTTTTCTTATGTATTTTAGAAATCGAAACGAACATGGGAAGAGTAGCTAATGAGACAATAATATGCTTTGAATCTTTTTGAAATACCTTCTCAAAGACGTCCCACGTGATCAAATCACGAATTTTAATAAAATAGATCTAAGCGCCCCGCAGACCACAGATTTTTAATCGGCTGATAGTTTAATCAGGATGTTAATCAGTATAATGAACATGTATGAAAGTACATCAAGCGTATTACATAAGCCCTGTCAGACGCTTTCAGATCGGTGTACGTAAAGTGCATATGTTAATCTCTGATCTATCTATGATGCCAGTCGCAGAGGTAGGCCTCTAACTTGACCTAAGCCGCCCGCCACCCACCGAGTGCACGTTTAATTTATTGCCCTAAAGCTGGGGTTCCAGGGCCCGTGTTATAACAGGCTAGACCGCGCCAGACCAGACCGACAGGCCGTGGGAACCATCTTGCGTGCGATCAAGCCTGTCGTCGCCCGTCGCACCAGTCGTCGTCAATCAGTCGCACAGGCCTCGAGAAGCGTGGCACGGCTTGGCCTGGCCTGTGATAAAATGGGTCGTGGGACCCTACCTTAAGAAGAGCGACCAGGATGTCGATTCCGCAAGTGAGCCACACCACTACTAGGTGTTTTCTAGCGACCACGGCTGGTGGAACCGTTTGCTGAAACGTCGACGTTATTTAAATCCAAAATTATCTACAACGCGATCTAGACCCAAAGTTCGCATAATAAATACTAATGGATAGAAATCGTGTAATTTTAAAAAGTATCATAAAAAAAAGTATTTTTTACTTAAATTGTTTGTACTCCAATACTCAAAGAGTTCTAAACCTTAGGGCGCTATTAGTAAATTATAATTTTCCATTCATTATCGAAATGATCGTAGACGACGATGTTAATAAAATATTAACTTTCACAGTCATTGTGGTTGTCTCGTGTACAACACATTCAGTTTTTCCTCGAGGAAAATACATTTTTAGTGTTTTCTAATGATTTTCACTTCTACTAACATAATTAAATATGGCCATATTTTTGGTATCTATATAACATCTGGGTGGTAGGTAACTGTGACTAGACAACGGACATAATACTTCTATTTATCTTTCTATACTAATATTATAAAGAGAAAAGACTTGTATTTTTGTGTGTGTGTGCGTCTGTAAGAAAGCTACATTCACCCTGAAGAATCAAGAATCAAGAATCAAGAATATTTATTGAATAACTGTGTACATTAAGGTGACATGGAAATGTGTTATAAGTATCAACAGTTTGTCCATCCCGGACATACAATATTATAGTAACTTAATCTAAGCATTACTTCTAAATAAAAATTAACAATTATTAACATAATTAGAGTCAACAAATGAATCTTAAGTAAAGTAAACATCTAAATCTAAATATTCTTTGACACAGTAGAAAGCCTTTGAGATCAACCATTTTCTTAAACTATTGCGGAATATGTTGCCTTCTAGCATTTTTATTTCTAGTGGTAAATTATTAAATATTCTAATAGCAGAAACGAAGGTGCCTTTTTCATACATTGCGTTATTTATTTGATGGTAACAGATATTGTACTTAAATTTATGACGCAGGTTATCAGATCTGTGTGATTTTTTGTTAAAGAAATACGTCGCATTATTTTTGACGAAGTTACATATTTCATAAATATATATAGAAGGTACAGTGAGAAAGTTTTCTTTTTTAAAAATGTCCTTCAGGGATTCAATACTTTGCATGTTGTATATAGCTCGAAGGCATCTTTTTTGGAGTAGCAATGTTGATTTAACATCAACGGAATTCCCCCAGAATATAATTCCGTATGATAAATGAGGGTAAATGTAGCCATAATACGCTTGTTTTGCAATTTTTCTAGAAGAAATTGAGCTGAGAACTGAAAGAGCATAACAATACTTTGAGATTTTACTATTAACCTTTTTTACGTGCATTTTCCAATTCAAATGACTATCGATTGTTATACCGAGAAAATTGGTTTCAGTGACTTCTTTAACTACATTGTTATTATTTATTATGTTTAGGTTAATTGGAGTTGTTTTATAATTTTTGAATCTAATCATGTTTGTTTTATTTATATTTACTTTAAGATGTAGGGAGGCTAACCATTTTACTATAGTGTATAGAGTTTTATTTATTTTTTCTTCAAAAGCATGGATTGGTAGTTTATTTCGGGGTATGTATATAGTGGCATCATCAGCAAACATAACGCACAAAGGTTGAACAAGGTTGGGTAATTCGTTAATATATATTAAAAACAATAACGGGCCAAGGATACTTCCTTGGGGTACTCCAGTTTTTATATTTTCTGAGTTAGAGTACTTGTTTTCTATGGTTTTATTATTTCTGTTAAAGTAGTCTATAACTGTAGTTTGACTTCTATTATTTAAGTAAGATTTTAAAAGAGCAAGAGCTGAACCTCGAATACCTACTCTTTCTAATTTATCAAGAAGAATGTTATGTTCAACGCAGTCAAAAGCCTTTGACAGGTCTAAAAATATAGCTACTCCAGTATTTTTTTTATTTGCACTATCCCATACATCATTTAATATTTTGAAAACAGCCGAGGTCGTGTTTTTGTGTTTTTGGAATCCAAATTGATTACTATTAACTATTTTATGCTTATCTAGGAACAAAACAAGTCTATTGTAAATAATCTTTTCGAATATTTTGGAAAAGCTAGGAAGAATGGCTATGGGCCTGTAATTATCTACATTATTTTTTTTTCCTTTTTTAAACAACGGTTTAATTATACCATGTTTTAAGTCATTAGGGAAAGAACCCGTTTCAAGAGTTAGATTAATAATATAAACTAGATGTTCGACTATAATGTTTACACTAAGTTTAATAACTTGTATTGGAATATTGTCATGGCCTGCAGTCTTTTTGTTTTTAAGTTGCCTTATTACGTTTCTTACTTCATACTCATCAACAGGAGTAAGAAAAATGCTATAACAATTTCTATCGTTTATTGATGTGCGACCAGTGTCTGCGTTACTAACATTATGAGGATCTGAATAACTAACATTGATAAAATGACTGTTAAAAGTATTTGCAATGCGACTGGGGCTTTTTATTTCCTCTGTACCCACTTTGATAGTGTCGATAGTTGTCCTAATTAAATTATTTGGCGTAGAATATTTTTTAATAATTCCCCATGTTGCTTTGCATTTGTTTGTACTATTATTTATGTATTTCGTGTTAAGTAGTTTTTTAGATGTTCTTATAATACGTTTAAATGATTTACAATATGTTTTATATTTATCATCTGTATCTTTAGAGCCAGAAATGCTCTTTAAGTATAATTGTCTTTTAATTTTACTTGACACCATGATTCCTTTAGTTTTCCAGTTATGTCTTTTTTTGCAAGTGATTTTAATTTTTACTACAGGTATGCATAGGTTGAAAATAAGGCTAAACGTTTCAATGAAGGCATTATATGCTTGATTTGGATCTTTGTAATTATAAACGTCGGAAAAACTTATTTGAGATAGATATTTAAGAAAGATATTTATGTTGGAATCTATATGCCTCTTCATTGAGAACCAATACTTTTCTCTAAAGCTTAAACTAGTTTGGATACCAATCAATTGAGCTTTATGATCGGATATTCCAAGATCCAATACTTGAGTACTGCAACGTTTAAAATTAATAATGATATTATCAATGCACGTTCGTGACGTATCTGTTATACGGGTAGGTTCAAAGATAGTAGGATTCATTTTGAACAAGCTCAATGTATTTAAGAATGTTTCACTTTTGTTGTTGCTTTCTAAAATATTTATGTTGAAATCACCGCATAAAATAACACTTTTTTTGGAATTTCTAGGTGAGATAACCAATTTGTACAATAAATATTCCAAAGTAACTATAAATAACTGAAAATTACTATCTGGAACCCTATATAGGCAAATTATTATGTAGTTAATTTCAGGCAAGTAAATACCGCAGCATTCGAAGTGTTTTTCTATTGATAATTCAATAACCCAGTCTAATTTTACAAAGTTCAGGGAATATTTTGTGAAAATACAAACTCCACCCCTAGATTTTTTACGTGAGTAATTTGCAGCTTTAATAAAACCATTCAAGTTAAATAATTCAGAATCATTTTCATTTATAAATGTTTCGCTGAAGCAACATATGTCAATATTTTTATCTTCGGTAAATAAATCTAAATCATCTAATTTGGACTTGATGCCACGAACATTAAGATGCATTATTTTAAGATTGGTCTTGTCCGGAGTCACGAAAAAACTGCGAGATTCGTTTTTGACGTGATTGTATAGAAGACGACGAAGGTACTGACCAGGAGTCAGTCGCGATGCTGTGATTATTGGAATAGGTTTTAGGGCGGCTTAATTTGTTAAAGTAAAATGGTATTGTGCCGGGCTTGGGTTTGTTATTATTATCATTTTTTTCATAATTTATAATGTTTTTATTTTTTACGTTATTTTTTCTAAAGTAATAAGGAATCGTACTTGGTTTTGGACTTGTTATGTTTTTCTTATTAGTTTGTCCAAAAGTTTTCAATATATTTTTGCCAATGTATGCATTTTCATAATCCTTAGTATTTATCATATTGTTAATTGTTTTTACATAAATCTTTTTACTCGAATTAAAAGGTATTTTTACAAAGGTACAGTTTGTTAGACTTTTGGCTACATATTCTAAATTATGGTTCAATTTGTCCTCATTAAGATAAGGGTTGTACTCTACTCCTAATATTAGTAAGTGTGACTTGGAAATAGTTTTTAAATTATTGGACAATGTCGTAAACAATGCAGTAGGGTTTTTATCATTAGAGCCTAAACACATAACTAACCAATCTTCTGAACCTAGATGAAGGCTTTCGAGTTTAACATTTTCTAATATATAATTTATGGGAGCATAGGGGTAACAAAAGTTAACGACAGAGTATTTCTTTACAGAGTTTTGTTCAGAACGTTGTTGAATGAATTCTTGAGCATAGTTTCTGCAGGTTTGATCTCCAAGTATTATTATTCTTGGTTTTCTATGTACAGCTTTCAAAGGAGGTCTGTGCCTGTGTCTGTGTCTGAGTAACATAGGCTACTTTTGATCCCGATATTCCCACGGGATCGAGACTTACGCGGGTGAAACCTCGGGTCGCAGCTAGTCTATTATAATATTATAAAGAGGAGATATTTGTATTTTTGTGTGCGTGTGTGTGTGCGTCTGTATGTTTGTTATGAATAAACTCAAAAACTACTGGAAGATTTCAAAAATTCTTTCACCAATAGAAACCTTATAAATTGATACAACACTTAGGTAACATACCTGAATAAAAAATTCTAGCTATTACTGTTCATGAGATACAGCCAGACAGATCTGATCTGTCTGATGACAGACAGACGGACGGACTGACAACGAAGTCTCAGGGTAGGGTTCCGTTTTTACCCTTTGGGTACGGAACCCTAAAAAAGAGACTCAGACCAGGAACAAATATTATTTTTACCTTCCCCCGTCTGTCCGTCCGTCTGTCTGTCATCAGACAGATCAGATCTGTCTGATGACAGACAGACGGACGGACTGACAACGAAGTCTCAGGGTAGGGTTCCGTTTTTACCCTTTGGGTACGGAACCCTAAAAAAGAGACTCAGACCAGGAACAAATATTATTTTTACCTTCCCCCGGCGGTAATTGAACCCGCGACCTTCAGGGTCACAAAAGGGGATTCGTCCGACCCGTCACAGAGGTCGGGAAATTATACCTCTAATATTATGTTGTCAGGAATATTTAACAGGAAGAAATGTATCTTCAAAAATCCTCCCGTGACAGGATTTGAACCTGTACCTCTGTACTCATGAGAAAGCTGTCCTTTGACCTGTTACCTTTGCTTCAACTTTTAATTAATTGTAACCTATAGCTAGGTAGGGGTTTAATTTACTCGAATTTAATCAATCTTTGATGTTCAAATATTTTTACAATTCTTTAAACTTATTTGAATATCCAATATTATAAAAAAAAACGATTTAGAAAAAAAACAACTTATCTATCTAACGACTTATCTATTTTTTTTTTAAATTTCATCCTTTTTAGTGCACTTTCGACTACCACTATGAATTTGTAACCATCACTTTAATCATCGCGAAGTTTTCTCATGAGAAGGTAGTTCCAGGTGCTCCATCAATCTGTACCTAGTTGGTTAGGAGCCGATTCTATTGGTAGAAGTCCAAAAATGGCTTAATTTACTCCATTCTGGAATGCTATTTTGCTCATCATTCCGAAGGCTCTCACCACTTACTTTTTATTGGACCAACTATAAGCTTAATACTTACGTTCCTATTTTTTTTTATTGCGATTGGACCTCAGATGGCAGAGATATCCGGTAACATACATAGAAAAAAAAAATAACATCCGAATTAATAATCTCCGTCTTTTTTGGAAGTCGGTTAAAAAAGCAATCATTTGTTTTTTGTCTTTATCCTTTAATACTAAATAACATCTAAAGCTATAAGTGTAATTGAATTCAGAAGGAAAAGCAATCTGGTGAAAGGGTCTGGCTCGGATAACGTTTCGACTTTGATTTAAAGTAGGTGAGTAAGAAGAGATCTATTTAGATTTATTTATATCTTACAAGGAGAAATGCATCGTCAAAAAAACAAGCAAGGGGCACAGGATTCGAACCTATGCCCCTCACTTGCCGGAAGAGTGCGCTATGTTACGGAAATATCTAAAAATCAAACTACTTATTTTGAAGACTTACGGTGCGCAAACGAGTCGCTTTAGGTCGTGGACTTAAATGGAAATAGTTTTGGAGCGTTTGGGAAATATTGATTTTTGGAGCGTTTGGGACATATTGTTACGGAAATCTCAAAAAATCAAACTACTTATTTTGAAGACTTAAGTTGCGGAAACGAGTAGCTATAGGTCATGGACTTAAATGAAAATAGTTTTGGAGCGTTTGTTAAATATTGATTTTTGGAGCGTTTGGGACATATTGTTCGCCACACGGGAACCCACATGCCACGGTGAATTAATGATCCTCCGTGTTTTTGTTTACCGACTAGGGCTTCGAATTTTTAATGATGCATTTTTCCATGTAAAATATTTTAGTGAAACTGCCTTGAGAAATAAAAACAGAAAATCCATGCAAGGTAGCGAGTCACATATTTTGGCTAAGATGTTGAGTTTGTGAAAGTTCGGGCGTGTCGAGTTATAAGCTGGGCTCTACATTTTTTTCTCCTCATAATTTTAGTAAATTAATAAATCGCCTTTAATAATTTTCAGGGTCGCCTACCGTAACAGCAGCTTTGAATATTAGCAGCTTTGCTGCAAATGTAGATTATAGATGCGTATTTCCTAAACCAATCTTGATAACTTTTGATCTCCTAAGGAAACCTTTTAACGCGCAGTACCAAAGTAGCAAGTAGGTACGTATAAACATAAAACAAATAAATATTGCAAGACGTTACACACAGCGCAATCTAGCCCCAAACTAAGCACTAGGCTTGTACTATGGGTACTAGACAACGGACATACTACATATTATACTTTTTTTTTAAATACATACATTATGATACTTAGAAAACACCCAGACCAGAAACAAATATTTATTTTATGCAGAAATATTTGTACCCAGCGGAAATCGAACCCGCAACGTTCTGCGTTGCAGTCGGGCTTTCCCCCGACGCGCCACAGAGGCCGTCTAAAGCACTATAATAAAAATAAAGCTATATTTCTAAGTAGACGTCAAGCCATTATCCCATAAAATGAATGGTACATTCTAGTGGTACGTTCGGGAGAGCCTTGATGCGATATCTCTCGTTGCGTGTCGTATTAGAGTCCACACCGAGGATGCGTGCTGACTATTGATACCGCACCCCTAGGCACCTATTCCAGAGCTGGAACTAGCAGTATCCTTCGGTTCTACCTGCGCGTAAGTATCGATCCTGCATGGTATTTCAAAAAACCCTTTCTGTGTTCTTCTTTTCGTGTAGTGGCTCACCTAGTGTTAGTGTTTTCAGGTCGCTCTTAGTCTTCTAACTTGAGCTAACGACTGCTATCAGAAATAACAACCGGGTACAATTGCTTAACGTGCTTTCCAAAGCACGTAGGTGGTTCAGAAAGTTTTTTTTTTCTTAAAAACAAGTTGGAGATTTTTACCGGCCGGTCACCCATCCAAGAATGACTCTGCATAATGTTTGTCAGCATTAGGTATTAGATTTTTCTCAAGAAGGTTAAGCAATTTGTTGGTAATATTGAATGAAATTACTAACACTTCGAAATCTTTATCGCAATTTCTAAAAATTGTTGAACCATTTTGGATAAAAATCTAACAATGCTGAGGCATTGTTGAGCCGTTTAGTCAATATAGCATATGTATGTACCCTATTCACAAAATTTTCCTACAGCATTTTTTTTATATATTTTACTAAAAATCTACCCCCTCTAAAAGTTGATTAACAGCTGCATACAGCTACATGTTTAGTATGTCTTTTACTGTCACATGACAACATTAGACAGACACAAACATTATATAACTTAGTCTTCTGTTAATCATCGTTTATAAGAAAGGGGGCTAAAGGATTTCTGAAAGAAACTACTCTCTGCAATAACAGATTCTACGTGTACTTCGTTTTTTAATGATTTGACACATCTTCCCGAAGCAAAAACGTCAAATACCAAAACCAAAACGTCAGATTATAGTCTGAAATTAAAAAACCTATATTACATTCGTGTTCCGATACGTAGGCCGGTGTAGCCACCTGTAGGAACCCTTGAGGGAATTATTTAAACTTCGACTATTGACACAGGAAAAGAAGAAGAAAGAATAATTTACACAAATAATAAGAAACTCGTATATTTTTCTTCAACCTATCTCAATGTCGACCCGAGGTAAACCATTAGTTTAGTGAGCAGCGCACATGAGCTAGACCGTATACATTTGACGAAGGCACTTACTTACTGACAGACTGACGGAGGTACCCTTGACTTTATTATATCAAATACAAGTTCCTTAGGAAGTTGTGTTAAATTATTATTATTACATAGAGATGTTTCGTTGTACATTTTGTCCCTCTGTACATAAGCTTACATTTTTTAAAAACATCGAACCAATGGATTTGCAAATTTTGATCATTATATTTTTTTTATTATACGTCCGCAGTATCACGGGGCTATGGACCCCAGGACTTTTGGAAGGCGTGCGTGGAGCCGAAGTCAACACGTAAAGGCCCTTTTCAATAACAATTTTACTCGCAAACTATGAAGTGGACACCAAGCCGGCGATTATCCATGTCTGCACCATAAAATGTAGCAAAGGACAACCACCGGATCGGATAGAACTATTGAGAAATCTACGGATGAAAACGAATTGGGCTATAGTGATGTGATGGTAGTGGATTGGCTACTGGGGTAACTATGGTGATTATGGCGCCTGCCGTAACAATGTTTACTGAGTATGGTAGGTACATAAACGATTAACGTGTGTTATGGTGACTAAAGACAACGGATACAATACATATAGGTACATTATATTTATAATGATAGAGAGACACCCAGACCAGAACCACTTATTTATTTTCCAGGATATAAAATACTTGGTCGCAGCAAGAATCACACCCGTAACCTTCATCATTGCAATCTGGAATTCGCCAAACACACAAACGGGGTAGATTCCAGTCTATAAGACCTCGTGATTACTTCCCCTGCATCCGAAAACACGCACACACCATAAATAAGCATTCCCACACCAATACTGCATTCCAAAATACACACCAATTATAAGTATGCACACACCCATAGTTATTAGAAATTCACTTCGTATTTTAACTTCGATTTGGTCAAGTGTAAGGCACTCGCCATGGTAAAATGTTTCACCAGGGGGACACACCACGATCGGTTTTTTCTTTTTATGTTCTTCGCTTTCTCTCTTAATTTTTTTTACGATAGTTCGGTCTATTTGAGACTTGAATGCATTAAATTCATCAAACTTCGGTGGAAACTGCATCGGCGAATGTTCAATTGATTCTGCGTTTAATTGGCAAACAACGGTCAACAGACCGCCAATCAGTATTATCATCATCATCATTAGCACTTTTGAAGAGAGCTGAAACAGAAAATGGTTTATGAAAAACAATAGTATATTATGCAATTAGTGAATGAAGGGCGGATTTAAAGCGTAGGGTTTAAAGCGTACCCGTAGGGTTGACCCCTCGATTGCTCCCCTTAAAACGGGCTGAGTTAACGGCAGGCTGAATCGCGGCTGACCGAGTTTTTTAGGCATAACTTTTAGTGTTCTTTCTACCATATCAGTCTCCACTTGGTACTCGATGAGGTATGAGGTAGGCTCCTAATCTAATAGATGAATCACAAGCAAGTGAAGGATTGTAACGACTGAATCACGATCGTAGGAAGTGATTCATGAGGATTCATTTTATAGTGGTAAAATACTTTTTTAACGTTTGCGTTGCGTTCGCGGATTGGTTGGTCTAATGTTCATTTCAGGGTTCCGTACCCAATTGTGATAGTGGTACGGAAACCATCATGCTCGAGTCCGACTCGCACTTGGACGGATTTTTTTCTCGTAGGCACACCTACTATTTATTAGTCTGATCAAATAAGACTGGATGAAGTTACAAAAAGCTAAAATTGGATAAGATTTCAAATCAAACTATGTTACTTATAAATTACTAGCAGCGTCCCGCGGTTTAGACTTACCCGTGTAAGTTCCGATCCCGTGAGAATATCGGAATCAAAAGTAGCCTATGTTACTCCTCGATAATGTAGCTTTCTTTTGGTGAAATAGTTTTTGTAATCGGTTCAGTAGGTAGTTTTTGAGTTTATTCATTACAAACATAAGACACACACACAAAAATACAAATCTTTCTCTTTATAATATTAGTGCAGATGTAGATAGTGTAGATAAAGTTACAACAATCCGAAATGACAAACATAACTCCTTAGAAAATAAGAACAAAACTTAGAAAAAGAAACTCAATTTCAAAAAAATGAAAATCTGTTTAATCTGTTCAGTTTAGTCGTGGAAACGTAACAGACAAACAGTACCTACTTTCACATTTATAATACTAGCTGTGCCCTTCGGTTTTACCTGTGTAATTGCGATTGCCGATCCAATGTGAATATCGTGATCAAAAGTAGACTATGTCCTTCTCCAAGGTCCTATCTATCTCTATACCAAAATTCAACAAAATCTGTACAGCTTACGCGTGTAAACGTTACAGACTGAGTTACTTTCGCTTTTAAAATATTAGATAAAGATAAAGACATTTAGGGCCAAAAGATATTTATGTTATTACAAAGATCTTAAAACTATTTAACGTTCCACCTAAGGAAGGTTAGAGAAGGAGAAGGAGGAGCGTTGGAGATTAGTATGGATAAGTCTAGTAGGGATAAGTTCTACATAGTCACTCACCTCAAAATATTAAAATCCAATTAGCCGGGTACCTATGTTAGTTAAGCCATGGCTTATCACATACCTCAGTTGAACTTTAACTTAGGAACTTTCAACTTGCTAAAATATCAACGGGCGACCGCCATGAATTGCGTCTAATTTTGCGCTGTCGTTTTCCGCTGCGTTGCCCCCGCTTGAGGATAAGTATGAATGCCACAGTATAGATGAATAGGCAGTATTTCGACTGCTGTCGTCTGAATTAAATATACCTACCAAACAAAACTTGACCTGTTTCTGACCCGAAACGCATTTGCTTGCGACTATTATAATGTGACATGACATAATCAAAATCCTACTCATACTTCTTAGTAGTTCTATCCTATCCTAGGTACTCGTATTATCTGCTGTTAAGTAGGTATAATATATCTAACCTATAAGTTATCTAAATTATTAATGACTTTAATAACTTTGTATGATATTATGTCATAGTGTTATTCACTTAGATTTCGTTTTTTTAATTTTAGATTATGATCTGATGTTATGGTTCTTTTTATTTGACGTTTTTTTCTTCTAAAGATGTGTCAAACCATAGTCTACAATTAAAAAACGTAGTCTAGAATTTAACTCACCTTGTGTGGGTGTGTACACCTATTAACTGTAGATACATAATTTATAAGAACTTTATTGTAATTTAAGTGTAGGTACCAGAAAATAAAATAACTATATATTCCTACTGATATTATAAAATTACAGTAAGTAAATACTTTAAATAAAATAATTAAAATAAAATTACAAATTTTATTAATATAATGGCTAAGTATATTATGACTAATACGAATTAATATTTATGACTATTTTCCCAAAAGTGACAACCCTATTGCATGATACACACTACAGGTATAATACAAAGAAAGATGTCAAAAACAATTAAAAAATAAAAGATGTCCTTTTAAAGTCAAAATTCTCGAAAACTACTTCGAATTTCCAAAACTTGTAGAACAAAAGTTGTTCGCCTAGACCTCTAGAACAACCCCCTTTCGGCTTAATACCCCCTCCTCGGAGCACCCTGTATACTTACGGGTCGAATTGAGAACCTCCTCTTTTTTTGAAGTCGGTTAATTATAAAGAGGTAACGTTGGTATTCTATGTATGTAGGTATAATATGTTGGGGGGTAATCTCCGAAACCACTAGACCTGTTTTCATGTTTTTGAGTCTACTTATGAAAGTCGTGTTAGTTACACTATTTCTACTTAACTCAAGAACGGCTGAACCGATTTGGCTGAAAATTGGTTGGAAAGTAAGTAGCTTGAACTAGGAGACGGACATAGGATACTTTTATTTAGAGAGTATTAGTACCCTACTAGTGTCAAGGAGATGAAGATGCTGCGCTGGATGTGTGGAGTGACGCGAAAAGACCGCGTCAGAAACTCCCGCATCAGGGGCAGCCTTCATGTCCGAGACATTGCAGACAAACTGCAAGAATGCCGCCTACGGTGGTACGGCCACGTTCTACGGAAACCGGCTAGTTACGTGGGAAACAAATGTCTTGCTATGGCGCCTCCGCCCGGTCGCGGCAGATTGGGAAGACCCAAGAAGTGCTGGCTTGACGTTGTAAGATCGGATATGCGTGCAAATGCCCTCACTACACGGGATGCCGAAGATCGTGCGAAGTGGAGACGTAAAAGTAGGAAAGCGGACCCCGGGCTCTCGAGAGAGATGCAACCGGGAACAACGCGAGCGATGATGATGATTAGTACCCTACCAGTAGTAGTACACGATTAATGAAGAATGTCTTTAATTTCAATACAACATCGCGAAAACAGAAGAAAAATCTATATTTTACGTGTGTTATACTTTATAATGTATTATTGAAGTTGATCAAATAAAGTATTTATGTATCAACCTAGCTACTGCTCCTGTGAGTTTAATAGAAAACCAAGATACAATAAGATTATAGGTACCTACGAGTATATAAATTTATTACATAAAATGTAACAGTAAATCAACGTAAAACTATTAGGCGAGTAGGTTCCGTATACCTACTTCATTTTCACAAAAATAAAATGGATCCGTTATCAACCCTCGCAGGATGCCAGAGAAAAAAGTCAGCGAAATTCTTTCTTATATTTTATAGGAAGGAAAAATACCATGATTTTATATATCGATACGTTTTTTTATTCCGGCATAAAATTCTTGAGGCAAAATCTGAAACATGAAAGCCTTTAATAAATTATCAGTAATTGAACGAGTTTTCATACCAGCCCTTGTCTTAGATTAATTTGAAATAATGGAAATTAATTTCGATTAGTTAAGTATTTTACTGTTCAACTTTGAAACGAACTTTGGAGTTTTCAAGTCTAGAATGAATAGGTTTCTTCTATGCAAGCATGATATACATACATATATCGACTGTAGGCATGTAAATGATTGCTAATTACTATAAGTTAGTAGCAATTTTTAAATAATTGCTATTTATTTTCTGCTATTACACGGTGTTCCGAGAAGGGGGTATTAATCCGAAACGGGGTTGTTCTAGAACAACTTTTGTTCCACAACATTTGGAAATACCTAGTTTTCAAAAATTTTGAGTTTAAAGTTGCATGAAAATCAGCTGTTTTTAAAAGTTTGAGGTCATTGGCCTTAAGGTGTCCTTTTATTTAGTTTGGTTGGACCACTACAATCTTAGCATTAATTGCATTTATTTACAAAAACAGCTGTTGTTTTTACAGTGAAACAACTTCAAATTTTCAAGAAAAAGTTCGAATTTCCAAAAGTCGTATAAGTAAAGTTGTTCGCTTAGACCTCTAGAACAAACCCCTTTCGGCTTAATACTCCCTCCTCGGAACATCCTGTATATTACCTATCGTTAGTTTGTTTATTTGTAACGAATACGATCCGATTTTACCGGACCTCCTTCTTTGTCTTTTCCTTTTCCCACTTTTGGTGGATTCGGCTCTCCTAATTAATTTGCGCCAGGCACTTCTGTCCTGAAACTACAGAACCGATTTCGAAAAATCGGTGAATATACTAATAAATAGAAAGTTAGGTACATTATCGAAGAGTAACATAGGCTAGGTAGGTACTTTTGTTTCCGATATTGCGTGCGACCGGGCTTACGTGGGGAAACCACGGGATGTTGCTAGTGGACACTAGTGGTTAAATAAAACCTGACGATAAATTATTTAAGCTTTAAATATGTAGCGAAGTTTAGTTTAAATTCTGCAGCATAATGATAACGCAACCAAAACAATAATAATAGGTAGGTACCTAAATTAAAACAGGAAACATTTTATTTGAAACGATAAAAATACCCAAACCATTGTACAATTTGAGCTTTCTAAGTAGCACTCATTAAAGTTTAACCACAGAACAGTATAATTCGCTCGAGTTTTACGCAGTCTGTGGGCCGCGATAAGCGAAGCGTATGGCAAAATAACAAACATTTTGATCGGGGTTCGGTCGCGCAGAGTCGCCCTGTTACCGATCAATAAAGCATATTAAAGATACTGCTCGATTTGGAAAAAAAAATATACTTTTGATCCCGCGTAGTTTTTAACACCCGACGAAGCGCGGGGAGTATCGGCAGGAACGCGTTGATATATACCTACTTGCTAAATTTCATTATTGGGGACGCTAAAAAATAAGTTATTATTTTATTATTAATATTTGAAATTAAGCGGCATTCCGAATCAAAAAACACATAGAAAAAGTTTTTTTTTATTTATTTCGGTCTGAGACCGATATGGCCAATTTGGAACAGCCAGGGTCAAGTTTTAGAATATTTCAAGTTTCTTCTTATTAAAGTTTTGGCGTCGTACATCTTGTACATCTTGCCAGTATCAAGTATTTTGCATGAAATTAGCCCGATCGGGCCTATAGTTTCAAGTTATGGTAAAGCGGTGGCAACTTTACTATAACCTTCAAGGACCTTCGGCGCGAACGACGGAAAGTCCATGTTTAACACTCAATTTTGTTTTCACTACACTTGTGCACATTCACGAAACTAAATTGAATAAGATTCCACCAAAATTACACAATTTAACCGAGTTTACAACATAGTCTAACGAAAATAACATTGGAGCACGACATGTTGTCTCCGCTTTCCCGCCGAAAAGTCAGAAAAAGTTGATGTCTAAATAAAACCACTTTTTTTTTTTTTAAATTATCAATCTAGCACTATTTGAGATGTCATTTAGCACCAGCAGGGATTTGTAGGTCACTTGGTAGGCATATTATGGATGTATGCTAGGAAGTGAGCGCGTGTGGTTGCCTACTCTACGGCCTCAGCAAGGTGATCGCCAGATCCTTACCTACTGAGGTTGCCTTTATTGCTCCGGTACCTACCTGGTAGTGTCACTTGGGCACGAGGCAGCTCTCCTATATATTATTTCCTTATTCGATTCTTTGGGGACAAGATCTGTCTATACCTTAGGTAGGTATCCTGGACGATGCTCTTCGGAGTGACCTTACGGAACAGCGGACCCCGCATGGAATGCCTTGTGACTTTGAGACTGTCAAGTGGGCAACATCATACATAAGCATGGTAGACTAGTTATGGTTGTCCATACCGAACTAAAACGAATCGTTAATATTTTCAACATGAGATAGAAAATTAAAGATATTTTTCGGTTTTAATCGCGTGGTTTATTACTTTTAGCATTGTTTCAACGCTCAACGTTTCGAGACCTTTACAGGTTCCTTCTTCAGGATTGACTGACGTTATTAAAACCGAAAATGTTTTTATTTTTAATACAACTCCGCGAAAACAGAAGAAAAATCTCTAAGATAGAAACCCAACAACAAATCACAAAGTAGGAAGGTACAAGTAGGTAGGTAAATGTTATTAAGTATCCGTAGGTACTCGTAATGTGTCCGACGCGATGGTTTAATTACCCGGGCCGGCGCCGGCGACTGGTCCGCTTTCCGGGACCTAATGTACCTATTTCATTTCACTCATTTCGCATTAATTAAAGGCCACGGGAACACTCCACCCTTTCCGTGTACAAAAATATACGTCGGTAGGTATGTATCTAAGTACGTATCTAACGTTTGATACCTACCATTTTACACGGAATCCTAATGGAAATGAATGGTCTTGCTTTATTTTATTCAAAGGTTTTGGGAGGTTAGTGCTGCCGTGTTTTACAGGAATCTTTCGAATGTCACGTTAAAGAAGTCCGAGGAATTTATTTAGTAAAGCTGCGTCCCGCGGTTTCATCCGCATAAGTCCCGAATGGAAATTTTCAAAAACCCTTTCTTATGGGATGTCTATATCATGTAAAAACATATTATAAAATAGGAACGGTCGAATTGAGAACCTTGGCCTTTTTTTGAAGTCGGTTGAAGTGAAAACAGCTCTATATTGAACTGTCAGCGGTTTGATTTAACCGCAGTGAGTTAACTTTATTGGAAAACTTATACCTACGAATACACAAAAAAACAAGGTAGGTACATATATACTTACTTAAAATAAGGCATATAATTATTTGCGTACTTATGCATGTATTTGTATAGGTACCTATCTTATATTATTATTTTCCTCGTAAATTATGTTGCAATGAATTTTAAAAAAAATTGTGTTATGTGTTTAGGCTGTGTTCATCCATTTTACAGGTACTTAGGTATACAACATAGATTTTAGTTTAGAAACAAATTAGTTAAATATTACAATAAAAATAAATATACCGTAAAATCATGTAAATATGGTCCAAAATCAAGGTATTAATCTTTATCACGTTGTATACACAAAACTATTAGTTTTACGAAATTGTTTTTTTATTCAATATATAAGGTAATGTACTTGCTTTAAAATATATAAATGTAAATAACCAGGAATATCCAATAACTAGTTTTTTTTAATTATATTTTGGACCATTGTTGTATGAGCTTTTTTCAGCTATAGTCCAGGTTAA
Organism: Idaea biselata; assembly: GCA_958496205.1. Lineage (NCBI taxonomy): Eukaryota > Metazoa > Arthropoda > Insecta > Lepidoptera > Geometridae > Idaea > Idaea biselata. Next base: position 723,635 of record OY292400.1, on the reverse strand, counting down.
AAATGTGAGGAAATATCGTATATTATTGAACTTGGAATATTGTTGAAGGTTTCTAATGCAAGAATAGTATTTTTATTTTGATATTTTAATTAAAACAAGAGAGTTATTACAATATTTATGTATCTTTATTCAAGTTAAACTAACAGTATTGCAAGGAACAGTATCATAAGGCACAATAAATCACATTTCCTTATATTTAGAAAAATAAACTAGGTAAGTACATAACTAATCAGTCATGCAATGAGATCAAAATTATAAAATGAGGTAAATCTGCCATATTATTAATTTTTTTTGCATTTTCCCCACCTACTTTCCAGTTCAGGCACTTGAAAAAGTGCTCTCTTAGTGCTGAGCTTTTTTGGAGGCTGAATTTTGAATTTTATATCACTGATTGGTCACTGATAATCTGTTTTTTGGACTTGACCAGGCCACCATTCTCCTTCGTACTCTACAACAACATAATCGTCAGGGACAAAGTCTTGTGCAAGTATTGAAGAACTTTCCACACAGCGCAATATAGTTCCAAACTAAGCAACTAGACTTGTACTATGGGTACTAGACAGCGGATAATAACTTAACTAGGTATAACTTAAATATACTACATAATATTTATTGTATAGAGTAGGTACACACACAGAGAGAACCAGTAACAAACATTTATAGTCAGCATAAATACTTGCACTTCAGGCGTGGGTTCACCCGACGCGCCACATAGGCCATCTTAAAAGGAACTACCGGACTTCACGGAATGAGGAGGAACACTATCCCGGCAGAGGGCGTTAGTCGAATGATCTTAGGTTTGAATTAAGAACTGTCAAACAGGTGTTTTTTACAACTCTCGGCGCGGACTTTCGGCGGGAAAGCGGAGACAACATGTCGTGCTCCAATTTTATTTTCGTTAAACTATGTTGTAAACTCGGTTAAATTGTGTAATTTTGGTGGAATCTTATTCAATTTAGTTCTGTGAATGTGCACAAGTGTAGTGAAAACAAAATTGAGTGTTAAACATGGACTTTGCGTCGTTCGCGCCGAAGCTCCTTGAAGGTTATATTAAAGTTGCCACCGCTTTACCATAGACTTAAACTATAGGCCCGATCGGGCTAATTTCATGCAAAATACTTGATACTGGCAAGATGTTCAAGATGTACGACGCCAAAACTTTAAGAAGAAACTTGAAATATTCTAAAACTTGACCATGGCTGTTCCAAATTGGCCATATCGGTCTCAGACCGAAATAAATAAAAAAAAATGAACTCTCGGCGCCAAATTGGCCATATCAGTCTCAGACCGAAAGAATAAAAAAACTCGGCGTTTTTTTTTTTTTTGGCCCCGGACTCTCGAGATGCCATTTGTCGAGTTTTTTCTGAGTTTACAAAACTCTTCAATAAAGTTTTGTCGTCGTACATCTTGTACATCTTGCCAGTATCAAGTATTTTGCATAAAATTAGCCCGATCGGGCTCATAGTTTCAAGTCAGGAGCTATGGTAAAGCTGTGGCAACTTTACCATAACCTTCAAGGGGCTTAGGAGGGAACGACGAAAAGTTCATGTTTAACACTCAATTTTGTTTCCACTACACTTGTGCACATTCACGGAACTAAATTGAATAAGATTCCACTAAAATTACACAATTTAACCGGGTTTACAACATAGTTTAACGAAAATAAAACTGGAGCACGACATGTTGTCTCCGCTTTCCCGCCAAAGTCCCTCAGCGTTTTCATTCGTGGGGAACCATCAACAAAAAAAAAAAAGATCATCCGATGCCAGCCCCATCTGCTCACAGCTTTGCGTGTGCCACCCCATTAAAATTCGTCATGGTCATTGCCGTGGCATTGATACCATTACCACAGAATACATAAATAGCCATTACGGCAAGTGCTTAGCTTAGAACTCAACCTTATTCTTCTCAAACTATTCTTTTAGCTTTTACATAGTTTCGAAGCTCTTGTTTAAGTACGCTACACACGTTTAGATTTCTCTGTACGATTATCTTACAGATAAATCGCATGCGAGAAATCTAACGCCCATAGTGCCTACACACGTTCAGTTTTATCAGTTGCGATTTCTTTTCGCTTGAAGTAACACGTATTATGACTTGATCGAATAAATAATTTTATTATTAATATTGATAATATTTTTCCACAAGCTGTTCCTATGAGCCGATTCTATTGATAGAAGCCCAAAAATGAGTAATTTACTACATTCTGGGATGCTATTCTGCTCATCATTTCGAATTTTCTCATAAGATCTTCACCGAGATTTTACTCGGGACTCACAGCTTCCAAAATAAAAAAAGAATTATCGAAATCGGACTTCATATGCCGGAGTACGGCGTAAAACAATCCCAGAAGATCAACTATTAGGTAAACTCTGCGAAATCTATGCGATTTCGATTTGATCGTCAGTTAAACTGTACAGTTCTCAGATTTGCCTACACACGTACGATTTATCGTAAAGATTACTCGCATGCGATTTATCTGTAAGATAAATCTAAACGTGTGTAGGGTACTTTATAAGCTGTATGGCCTTAGGACTATTTTCCGGACCTCCGGGGTAACCATGATTTGTTTCCCATCATTGTCAATGTTACAGATGAGGAACAGTCAATGTCAGTGACATTTCTGTGATTATTTTGGTTCGATGCGATGTTTTCCGCTGTTACAAATAATAAAATTAAAAACTAAAATTCGTAATATCTATTCGAGTTAACTATATAGAAATATCATTAAAACCATTCCAAAACATTAAGCATTAACTATAAATGATAAAGGTCCATGAATATTTAGTCTAACTGCAATTGCGTTCACAAGTGTTAAAAAATCAACTTTTACGTATTTGCCACTAATATCCTTAAAAAATGTCAGCGTTATTGACTGCAGATTGGTTCCCCCTGGACTCCTATTACAGGTAAGTTGCGATAATGACCCTTACATTACTGGAAATCCTACAATGTTTGTTGTTATTGTCACTAGCTGCCCTCCCTCTTTAACACTTTTAGTTGTGGCCAGTGATCTGTGGTTGTGGCAGACAATATATGCGTCAGCCAATGATCATCATGATTTGTACAGGGAAACAAGCCCAAGCTTTCTACATACTGGAACAAGGCAAGGAGATTTAGAGAAGTCTCCACTAAACTTGTTACTGCAGTTAAAAGTGGTGGGTGGTAACAAACCGCTGTCAAAGTATCCTATCAAGTCACTGCTCTTTAAGCGCCAGGAGTCACATCTGGGACAGCTAAGTCCGTCCTCTTTTCGTATAGTGGTGTGGGTAACCTAGAGAGTTTTCATGTCGCCCTAAGGCCTCTTACTTGATCAAAAGACTGCTATCTGAGATAACAACTGGGACCAACTGCTTAACGTACCTTCCAAAGCAAGGAGGAAGCAACTAAAGCCCAGACAGAAACAACACAAACCACAGACATTGACTTTTCTAACTTAAAACTTGCTTTCCAGGAAGTTTGACCTGTACACCATGAACTGGGCGATGTCTGAAGGTCTGGAGAGTATGGTGGTTAGTGGAGCACCCTATGGAGGCCCTATCGCTGTGGTCAGGGATCGGAAGCAGCTTGTCAGAGTCGCTACATCTGTGAAACCTGTTATTACCATCTACAATGGAATTGGCGATGTCATATCTAAGATATTGGTAAGATTATTGTTAGAAATTCTGTGGGGAACTCATGTGGTCTAGTTGGCAAGACGTGAGTGTACAGACCCAAAGACGCGAATTTAATCCTTGCTGAGAGAATTTTTGAAGATGTATGAATTCTTTAAAATATTTGTAGTAAATCTACCTAGAGCAATTAAGAACCAAAAATACGAAATATTTCAGATTATTGTTAACAATTTGGCAAACTTATAGTTAGAAGAGAAAACTACAAAGCGCTATTACTGCTAGAGCATTGAATTTTGGAAAAAAAAAGGCATTTATTCTAAACTAGCAGCGCACCGCGATTTCTCTCGCGTAAATCGCGATCCCGTGCGTATATCGGGATCAAAAGTATCTCATGTCCTTCTCCAAGGTTCCAACTATCCCTAGGTATACCAAAGTTTGTATATGTAATACAAAGACATCAAAATCTGTGGCATAATATAAGAAAATTTAATGAAGAAACAGACAAACAAATGCTATTTTTGTTTTATACTAAGTAAGGAAGACAAGGACAAATCTTCTTATTACACTGAAATAAAATGAGTCCATTAGTTTAAAGTTAACAAATATTCTTGATTTTCCAGTGGAACAACGGAGTCCTAATCCAGATGGGTTGGTCGGACACAGAACAACTGTTGTGTGTGCAGGAGAGCGGAGACGTTCTCATCTATGATATGTTCGGGGCTTACCAGAAGACATTCAACCTGGGCCAGGAGGTTCGAGACACCAAAGTGAGTATCGTTGATGCCTAATTTAAAGCGGACCCCGGGCTCTCGAGAGAGATGGAACCGGGAACAACGCTCTGATGATGATGATGATGTTGATGCCTAATTTAAAAGATTTTGCTGTAGGTTTTCGTAACTAGCCCTAAAACTGAGGGTTTTGCGTGATTTTAAGCAGTAGGTTTCCTAATGATGTTTTCCTTTACTGTTAGAGTGATGTTAATAGTGCACACAATTTTAAAACACGTAAAAACATTGCTGCGCATTGGCTGGGATTGGAAACCACATCAATATGTTGTGTATGTATGAATTTTCTTATGAATTTATTTGACATGTAAGTAATTTGTTTTCAGATCCTTTATGATTTCATATGCCGAACTAGCCAAATAGGAAAGCTGCATAGACTCTATAAATAATTAAACTAGATTAAAGGCCAATATTTCTTTTATTTCAGGTGAGCAAAGCAGTGCTCTTCCAAAACCAGCATGGAGTTGGTTTGGGAGTGGTGACTACCACCAATCGGATGTTCCTGTTGAGTAACGTTGCTGAACCTAAAGTCAGATCCGTGCCTGACTTGCCGAGTATGTTCACAAACATTACATTTCCAAAAACCCTTTTGTTAAGTTTCGTTTTGGGGGTTTAGCAACGCTTGACGCGGTGTTTACTTGGATGGGAGACCGATAATTTGAGTGACAAAAAATCACTCTGGGGCTCCTCCGTGCTTCGGAATTCATGTTAAGCAGTTAGTCCCGATTGTTTAGTTTAGTTTCGCTGAGCCTTTTTCGCACTTAGCCTCACAATTGGGCTATTGTACGTTATTTCTTAGAGGGCTTAAGACGCCACGGGAGCCTACCCCGCATTGGCGAATATCCCATGCCTTCGGACCGTGGTTTATCCTAGGACATGTCGGTTTCCTCACGATGTTTTCCTTCACCGTAAGAGCGATGTTAATAGCGCACTTAATTTTTTCTTGAAGAAAAAGACATTGGTGCGCGGTCGGCCTGGATTCGAAACCACGACCTTCGGAATGAAAGTCGCGGTATCTACCACTAGACCAACACCGCTCTAGTCCCGGTTGTTATCTCTGATAGGATAGCAGTCGTTAGGTCAAGTTAGAGGCCTTAGGGCGACCTGACAACTCTAACACCAGGTGAGCCACACCACTACACTAAAAGAAGAAGTGTATACCAACACAGAAGAACACACTCTCCAAATTTAATGTTTCTAGGACAGCGTTGATACGTAGTTCAGTCCTTAAGTCAGTCAGATATAGAAGATATATTCATGTATTGTTTTCCATAAATCAATTTTTAAACGTTTTTTTTTGTATTATTTTAGGGGCAAACGAGCCTATATCGTCTTGGTGCGTCGTCAACTCTGGTTTCCTTGTGTGCAGAGATAAGGAAATATACAGATGTCAACTGGGCGAGTCTAGGGCAGTGCTTATGGTGAGTAGTGGGCGTCTTTACAGTGTACTGCTAGCTCCGGTTGCAGGTTCGATTCCAGTGTGAGTTTACATTTGATTACGTCTTAATTTAGTTTAAGTTACGCCTTTTAAATTACTTCCTATTGAATTCTTTACCTACAATTTAGAATTAGGGAAGACATTCAAAGAAAAAAATCGATGCTATGACTTAAACTGTGGATGTGATACCCATAAATATGTGAAAGAGGAGGAATGTGCTAAGTTTCACAAAAAATGGCCTAGAGCTTGAAGGGCTGGGAATATAAAACTGGAATTTAGGGGGTCGAACCCTGCCTCGCCCCCGCCAGGATTCTTCTCATCCGAGCGATGTTCCCGGTTGATCCCTCAGGATCCTCATCTCAGGTGCCCGGAGTCCGCTAAACCCCAAATTAGTTTGGGGTCGGCGCAGTAGGTAAGTCATCCATCATTGACCATACCTTCTGCAAATAGATTTAGCAATATTTTTACGGCCGGCCGCCTGCCTGATATCAACCCTCCTATGGACCAAGCAGTTTATCCGCCACCGCGCGGAGAGAACTTAAGGTTTGCCAGTCTCCCTCAGATCTCTCAGTCGCCTTTAACGACACCCACGGGAAGAGATGAGGTAGCCCCATTCTACACGGCTCCGCCAGGATTATCCACTCAATAAGCCACAACCATATCTGCCTAAGAATTCAAATGACTTTGTTTATTTTGGTTCCAGCCTCCTTTAATAAGCAAAGCGTACACTCAAGTCCTATGCATAGTCCCGTCTCAGAACGGGAAGCATGTAGCACTCTTCACAGACTCAGGGCATCTGTGGATTGGCTCTTCAGACTTCAAAACCAAGTACTATGAGATCGATACGGGGTATATAAAGCAACCTAAGGACCTCATGTGGTAAGTGTGGCTAATGTGGTCATTTTGGACCTCATGTGGTACTTAAGTGTGGCAAATGTGGGTCTTTTTGGACCTCATGTGGTTAGTGTGGCTAATATGGGTATTGGTAACGTGTATGTATGTATATTGAGGGTAATCTCCAAAACCACTAGACCGATTTCAAAAATTATTTTTGGTTATAGAAAGCTACATTATTATGGAATCACATAGGCTACTTTTGATCCCCATGTTCCCACGGGATCGGGACTTATGCGGGTAAAATCAATCATAAAAAAGTATAACCATCTAAATTAATATAACACTAAGATCAATCGATGCAAGCCTTCTGAAAGCACCTTGAGCGAGCGAACCTGAATCGCGCTAACGAAATGTTTCGACATTTTAAAAGAGAATGTTTGTGTTAAAGGTGCGGCTCCCAAGCCATAGTGTGTCAGTTCGACGACACGCTCTGTGTGTACGGAACCCGCGGCGCCTCCACATCCTTCGTGTACGAGGGGCCTTTCCATCTCATTGCGGAACCCGACTGTGTCAGGTAAGTACCATCATCATAACGATACTTCTATTATAGTACGGTACCATCGAAAAACGGGTTCAAAAACTTTTAAGCTATTTTGCATAGCTTTTATCGCGGGCTTTCAGCGCGGCCACGGAATCAAGAAATTCCGTAACGAAAATAAAACCTAACACCCCCCACTCCGCCTACCATGTTAGATGGTAACCATGACTTTATAATATTGTAAGATTATAATAATAAATAGATAGAAGATTATATTGTTTTAATAAAACAATTCAATCAATAAACCTGGAGAAATTCATGACAATAATGAAGTAAGTGAGACAGACGTGTAGGAACCGTAGAGGCAACGTCATGTCCATTTTGTAGTTGATCATTATGTAGCTGAAGTCGCTGTTCTTCACCAGCTCGAGGAAAGCTTTGGTCCTCTTCAGGGTCACGGGATCTGGATACATAAAACATTTTATATTATAAAAAAACCGGCCAAGTGCGAGTCAGACTTGCGCACGAAGGGTTCCGTACCATTATCTATACAACAGGTTTTATTATTTGTGGAAGTTTACATGGTACCTCCTATTGTACATCATATATTTTTTTTAGTTTTATCATTCTCTTATTTTAGAAGTTACAGGGGGGACATACCTTAGACCACTTTGGAAGGGTATCTCGCGCAAACTATTCAGCTTAGAAAAAAAACCATATTAGAAACCTCAATATCATTTGTCATTTGAAGACCTATCCATAGATACCCCACACGTATAGGTTTGATGTTTTTTTTTTGTTTCAGTTCTAAGTATGGGGAACAATAAATTGTTGGTTATTGTTTTTTTTTTGTGTTTGTGTGTGTGAAAATCTCAATGCGGTTCACCGAATACATATACTTACCAAGTTTCAACAGTATAGCTCTTATAGTTTCGGAAAAAGTGGCTGTGACATACGGACGAACGGACAGACAGACAGACATGACGAATCTATAAGGGTTCCGTTTTTTGCAATTTGGCTACGGAACCCTAAAAAGTCGTGTTAGTTACACTATTTATAACTAAAGGACGGCTGAACCGATTTTGCTGAAAATTGGTGGGTAATTAGTTTAGAACCAGGAGACGGACATAGGATACTTTTTTATGCCTCTAAGGCGGAACTAAGTTCACCGGGTCAGTTTCTTGCTAAAAACCAGTTTGAATGTCTTACCTAGACGGTTGCTTCTTACAACATCGTACAAGATCCCGCGTATAACTGACACTTCAAACTTTGCAATACTGGCCAAGTAAGCCGGCATGACTATTATCATAATGTACTTAACACACCGAAATATCAAGAAAATTGCCGTAAAGAAATTGGTTCTCTGAAACAAATTAGGATAAAATATACTGGCTGCGTTCCGGGGTTTCATCTGAGTAACGTAAGTCCCGAACCCGAGTGTCAACAGAAATACATTTCTGTTGCAACTGTCTAGCTTTCACGGTTCGTAAGATGCAGTCTGGTGACAGACAGATAGACGGACAACCCCTGATACAGCTGAACTAACAATATATGTTATAGCGTCCCCAGTTGGCGGCCAACATTTAGACTTGCGGGGTCCGCTGTACCGTCAGGCTACTCCCAGAAGCGACCGTCTAAAATCAAAACAGGACAAACATTCTGGAACTAATAGAAAAGGTTGTTCTGTTCTGTTTTGACACCCTACAAATAATGTAAATACCGAGACTAGAAGGAGAAAGGTCGCCTGATAGTGATCCATTTCAAACTCCTCTCTGACGGACCAGTTCCAAACGCCAAATTGTACGGGAAATTACTCATACACCTTTTAAAAAGAGGAATCAAAATGCGAACGTCATTGTGAGAATATCCGCCATCTGAGTAATCTAAGGTCATACCGATTTTTTAAATCTGAATTTGGTTAACGAATTTTGATGCTGACCGCACGTTCTTATTGACTTAGGTATGATTTATATTAGACCGGTCCGTGTCCGGACCGGGCCGGCACTGTTTACTTTTGTATGAAGACAACATGCAATACAAAAGCTGTCTTCATACAAAAGTACCCCAAGACCCAAGAAGTGATGGCTTCACGTAGTAAGATCGGATATGCGTGCAAATGGCCTCACTACACGGGATGCCGAAGATCGTGCGAAGTGGCTCGGGCTCTCGAGAGGCATGCAACCGGGAACATCGCTCGGATGATGATGATGATACAAAAGTACCCCGTCCCCGCCCCGGCCCCAGCACTAGACACTACATGAGAATCATCCCTTAAACTAAAACAAAAATACACTTACAATATCTAGTATTTCAGCAGTTTCAGGCGATCCAATCGCCTTAACTGTCCCTTTCACTGAGAATATTATAGTCACTGCATTTGTTAGAAACACGGTGAAAAACTGGAATCAAAAGAAACATTTCTTGAAATGCATAAACTTTAATTCTAGCGTCAACGCAGCAACCATTGTAGGTACAACATTTTACCTAGTATGTAGTTGCAATTGCCCAACTTTCATACAAAGACCGGTCACATGAGTTGTAGATAATTTGACACATGACTAGTCAAAGCCCGATAAATTCCTTATCTACACCAATCTTCACTATCTACGCTATTACTTTATTAGGATTTAGCTGCGTCTCGCGGTTTTACCCGCGTAAGTCTCGATCCCGTGGGAATATCGGGATCAAAAGTAGCCTATGTTACTCAGGGTGAATGTAGCTTACTAATAGTGAAAGATTTTGTCACAGTCAAGGCAGACAAGTGGAACAGGCAAGTGCCTGTTATTTTAGATAACAGGCAAGTCTGCATACTATTACTACTTTGAACTATAATTGTACACTGATATTAAAATAATAATTACCGGTATAAACAATAAACGGTTCATATATTGGGAACATCTCGCCAAAGTCTCATAAGCCTGATGCAAAGCTCCCAAATCGAGGTCGACTCTTCGACACAGATGTTCCATTCTCCTCAATTTCTTGTCCTCACACTCACACCAACTCCTCTTAGCATCAAATATCTTCAAAACATGAACTTTTAACACCATCACACGCTCGTACAAATGTCGCAGGTTATTCAAAAAGAACATCATTTCTGCATCTCTATTTAGCAACCAAATTAACGAAATTAGAGATATGTAATTAATTTTTCCGCCATAATACTCGCTGGTCAAATAATAGTAGTCTACAATCTCGCTCGTAAACGAAAACAATAGCCACCCTGTCCTGAAAGTGTGGATTTGCCCGTTTTTAATCTTCAACATGATATCGAAATTGTGCAACGTCTTATAGTATTTCTTTAAATGGTTTCTTCCGAACACATAAGCGTTTAGTGATAACGCTGCGAACTGCATAGAGAAACTGTATCTCAAAAGAGTGATTGTACTACCCTGCCCAATAAGGGCAAACCCAACGACCGTGGAATAAATTAACAACGTTGAAGTATACACAAAACAGAATACCCTAATAATCCTATTACAGTTCAAAATATAGAACCGGTTTAGACCAAACAGAAAGGACAATATGAAGTGTAGTTTCTGGTATTTGACGTATCTAAAACCTGGTGATTCGCTTTTTAGAGATACATTTTCAATATCTATTTGTATTTTTTTACTGAAGCTCTTAAGGCCGGTCATTTTGAACGCGACTTGAAGTCTAGTGAAGAAATCAATTAAGTGGAAGCGACGAAGTTAATTGTATAGTTGAGGTGTATGGTTAAGGTGGTGATTATCTTGTTGCTTGAAAAAAATGACAATTTTATTAAGTAATTTTTAATGACAAATGTTTACTTAAATAATTTCGTTTTCGTCTATGTTTGTAACACGTTACATCATAACTATGAAAAATTATTAACCCAATAAGTATACAAGATAGTACGGTCATTCTATGTTTTTTAGACAAACAAATTTATAAAGTTTTGAAACTTTGGTGACATATACCTTTGGATGTGGTCTTCAAGATCCACCACTCTCCCCCATTTTCCACTGGCCGCTACACCCCCCCTCACCCTCAAGTTTGTCCAAGGTAACAGTTTTTTCACTTTTTTGGGAAAACTATAATAGATATGAAAGAAGTGTCAAAAGATAAAATGATCCTCATTAAATCCTATGTCTTGCTTTGATAGGCCTGATGGTTTTCGAGCTGTAGCCTGTTAAGTTTTGGAAAACTTGACAATTTATACATGTAATAAAATTGTAACTGACCGATGTCTGTTGTAAAATATATTAAAATAAATAAATTTTATGGGTACCTATTGAAGCAATAGAACTTATTTTCATGTTTTTCTACTTGTCCGTTTGTTTGTTTGTCTGTTTATCTGTTTTTAGTTTGTCTATAGGTCTGTGGCTATGTCTACGTGACTCTGAAAAACGGCTCATCCGAATGCAACCAAATTTAGTTTTAAGATAGCTTTAGACTTCGATTAACATATATGCTACTTTTTATCCGGACATCAAGTCCGGTTATCCGAAAATTAAATCCGGTTATCCGCAAATTATATTTTTTTCTTCTTTTTCATAATTAATCTGAATTTTGTAACGAAGAAGTATGACAACACATGATTTCCGGATATCAGAAAATTTGAAAAATTACGGATGAATATAACTTTGGAGTTCGATTATACTTCAAACATATAGACTTTTCTTTATCCGGATACCATGTCCGATTATCCGGATTTTATGTCCGGTTATCCGGAAATTACAATTTTATTACATGTACTAGCAGCTCCCCGCGGTTTCACCCGCATAAGTCCCGATCCCGTGGGAATATCGGGATCAAAAGTAGCCTATAGCCTTCCTCAATAAATGGACTATCCAACCCCGAAAGAATTTTTCAAATCGGACCAGTGGTTCCTGAGATTAGCGCGTTCAAACAAACAAAAAAACAAACAAACTCTTCCGCTTTATAATAGTAACTAGCAGCTCCCCGCGGTTTCACCCGCATAAGTCCCGATCCCGTGGGAATATCGGGATCAAAAGTAGCCTATAGCCTTCCTCAATAAATGGACTATCCAACGCCGAATGAATTTTTCAAATCGGTCCAGTGGTTCCTGAGATTAGCGCGTTCAAACAAACAAATTCTTCCGCTTTATAATAGTAATAGATTATATAGTATACAGGGTGTCCGGAGACCAGTGGATATCCCTGCACGGGCGGCTGGCGGGGAAGGGTTGGCTGCCCAGAATTCATTTTTTTTCTTTCTATCTCAAACGGTTCGAGTTATACGTCACTTTTTAGTAAAAGTTGAAAAATGTCTACTTTTTGACACATTTCGGGTCATCACGTCCACAGATTAAGCGATAGCACTTATTTTGTTTTTGCCATGTGCTCACTAATATTGATGTTTGTAAATCACCTTGAATTAAGTCCAATATTGTGGCCTCAACGTTCGCCTGATCTAACTGTAAAAACTCCTTATCCCAAAACTTGATACCTATACAAAGTAATCTAGGAATATTTTTTAGAAATACTTAAATTTATTGTTTTTTTATATATTTAGTAAAAAAACACGAAACAAAATAGTTATTTTATTTTTACACCAGACAGTTTTTATTGATTTTCTGAAACTTTTGTATTTGGTCTTAGGAGGGTTTTAACAATCATGCATTCATTTATAATATTAAATGGGATACAAATTAAACAAACTCTGTGTTATTTAATATTTTGTTAATACATTTATTATTATACAAAGATAGACATCCAGACCAGAAACAAATATTTTTTAATCATAAATACTTGTTCCCGGTGGGAATTGATTCCGTAACCTACTGCATTGCAGTCGGGTATTCGACCAACGCACCACAGAGGTCGTCATATGATTTCAATTTGTAAGCTCAGCTACCTAATTAGGTCGGAAAAAAAAATACATGTTATAAGGTAAAACAAATATAGAACCACAAAATATCTGTTTATTTAGTTTTCCAATAACACAATAATTATGGTCATTTGAGACCACTAATCCATGCTATATATGGCGCTTCATCACGCCATCGCCAGACCTCATGTTTTCGTGCCTCTACTTCATGTTGTTTCAGGCCTTATCATACATTTAGAATATGGACTTTTTACCTCATGCGTTTTTGAGAGTTCTTACGAAAATTTTACTAACAAACTTTGTTTCCCCTAAAAATCTCTAAAAAAAAAAAAATTGAAAACCATTAATGACGCAAAACTTAGCCAGTATATTAATTTACAAATGTCCCAAACATTTACACGATCAGTTTCCGAAAAAAAAAACGATAATATAGTCAAAGTCCCAAATTCTCATCTTTGGGCCACTTTCCGTGCCGGTGAGTGTATTATAAAAGTGAACGTTTTTTTAAGTAAACCAGTATGTTTGTTACTTCTCACAAAAACTACAGAACCGATTGCGATGAAACCTAGTATGCAGATATCGGGTGATCTTACTTCCTTATTTACTGACACACTATCCTTCACCTTTACAATATTAGTAGGATAATGTCTGAAATTACAGTATAGGCAAATACAGCCCGTGGCGTGATCCAGACCCAAATATAGCATGATGAGTTGCGTCTAGAATGACTGATATGATATCGAAACACTAATTAATTGAGATAATCATTCTATATTTAATGTAATAAGCGGCCAGCAAATATCCGGGTGGTTATAGGATAATTTCCTCTAATATAGGTACACTGTGT